>JAVCKV010433958.1:0-12358 GCA_032274145.1 Herpochondria borealis | reverse complement strand
GACTGGACAGGATATGTGAACGATAAAACCCCGGCCGATGGCCCCTATGGGTACATAGTGTCTATACCAGCAAGATTAATGATCAAATAGTGATAGCCTGGTGCAAACCAGGACGTTGAATCAGACAAGTGAACTTTAACAGCATCGTGTAGTAAGGCTTGTTTGATCATGCAGCGTGTTACAGACCATGCTCTGTACCACCGCAACTACATAGCCTAAAGGCCTGCATCCCGTGCAGATTGAGAAAGAGAATCCCACCACTGCGCATAGGGCGTCTCGCCAGGCAACTGATCACTATAATCCGGTGCGCCATCATCCCACCAGACCGGCCCGGCCTCACCCAAAGCAATTTTGGCATCTAACACTGCTGTTGAATCTTTAGCCATACGGGCTTGCATCAGTGCCTTTACTGCTTTACGCCGCACGGAATCATCCAGTGACGGATTGGTACATCGTTTTAGAACGCCACGCGAAACCAGGTAACGATCATCAGGGGTATGTGGGCGATCTTTACGTGCCATAGCGACTAACCCGGGTTATTCATGAAATTGCCGATCTACTAGAATCACACTTTAAACTTGCGGCAAAACTCTTTATAGAAAGGTTCGAATCTTCTGAACCCTTCAGCCGTGCTTAACGGCGAACTGAATACTGATGGCTTAGTGAAGATTCGCAAATCAGACAACGAATTAGCAAACATTTTAAGCCCTGCTTTTCGCAACACGGTTTCAGTTTCCTGATTACTTTTGCGCAGATTACGACGATTGATAAATCCGTAGTAGCTGAAGTCTTCTTTCATCTCTGCTTTAAACTTTTTGCACTCATCAATAATTTCCATGAATTCCTGAGTGGCCAGGGTATCGACTTCTGAACCAATCGCCGGTACCAATATGCCATCGCAATTGTAAAGCAGCATCACGGTGGGGTTATCTGCTTTTTTATCCGTCATCCTCGGGATATCAATAAAGATCACATCGTAGTCATCACCGAATCGCTTTAGAAAAGTGCCGACTCTTCGCGGGCTGAGCGCCTCTACTTCAATAAGCGGCGTATGGTCAGGATACATCTCTGCTTCCTGCTCAAACATTCCTAATACTGATGCCTGGGAATCGCAATCGATAATCAGCACTTTTTTGTTTTTCTGCTCAGCGATTGCCGTCGCCACCATGAGAGTGACAACAGATTTGCCGACACCACCCTTTGAATTACAGATACTTAGTATTTTGGTTTCGCTAGCCATAATTCAAGGAACTTCAGAAGTGGAAAACAGACTGATAGCAGACCAGAATTCCGGTACTTATTCAACCGCGAATCTGCAATTTCGGGAACTGGGAAGCTCTGCCCGATTACCGCATTCGTCGCGCAATAGTTTTTCCAGATTGATTGCCACGGCGACTAGGGGCTGGCCATGCCGTTACATCAAACTACCGCTGCCTGCCCGCTGATAGTTTGTTTCACGGCCTTTTCATCCCATTCCAGACCATTGCCCGGCGCATCACTAATGTGCATCGCGCCATCGACAATCCGGTGCTTGTGCTGCAGCACCGGCTCAGCCCAGTCAACATATTCCAGCCAATGCGCGGTAGGGGTTACGCCCAACAGATGGCTGCTGACTTCTGGAAACAGGTGAGATGACATTTCAACTCCAGCAGCGTCAGCCAATGCCGCCGCACGCATCCAGCCACTGACACCGCTGATTCGCTGCACATCAGGCATCACGTAATCACAGCAAGCTGCAGCCAGGGCATCTGCCATTTGTTCCGGCCCCATAAAGTTCTCACCAATGGATACGGGTGTTTGTAACGCCGCCGCTATTTTCTGGCAGCCGCGATAGTCCTCTGCACGGATCGGTTCTTCAATCCAGGTCATGCCACCTTCAGCATCAATCATGTGGCCACGATGAATCGCTTCGGCAACAGTGAGCCCCTGATTAAAATCGCACATCAGGGTGCAATCGGGCCCGATGGCTTTTTTTACAGCGCGTAACGCGTTTAGATCTTCCCGGGCAGAGTCCCGACCCAAACGCATTTTTACCGCATTGAACCCGCCCGCCAGTAATTCTTCTGCTTCACGCGCGAGCGCGTCTACCGGCATAATCCCCAGCCCGTTTGAGTTATAGGCACGCACCGGCTTGACAGTACCACCCAGGGCACTCACCAGCGGTTGTTCAATGGTTTTTGCATAGGCATCCCAGATGGCCATATCGATTCCGGAAATCGCAAACATCACTACGTTCTGCAAGCCCAGCAACCGATGTTTTGCGCGCAACTTACGTTCGATTTCATAAGGCGAGATTCCATCCCCTTTGATCATCTGCGCCATCCCTGCCAGCAGAGAAACAATTGCTGCCTGCACTGGCGGCGTAAACGCGAACAGATAGCTGCGCCCGGTAATGCCGGCACTGGTTTTAATATCGATCAATACCAGGGCGGCATGCTCGACTGCCCCGGTGGCCACATAAAGCGGGCGCTTCATCGGCACTATCACCGGTCGGGCGACGAGCTCAGTGATCGTTGGACAGTCAGCACCTGACGGCATTGCGCTGGCACCGATCGGCTGCACGGAACGTTGTGGTGATTTTCCAATGCGCCTGGCCTTTGAGAGTGAACGTTTTTTCGCCATGGTATTTCTCTGCTGCAATTTTGAATTTTTAAACACCATTCGAGGCGCATTTGTATAAGCCCGGGGGTGATGTTCAGGCACGGTAAACCCGGCTGAACTATTGCTTTACCTTATCATGAAGGTTGGCAACAACCACTGTGAATGCTTTCAGAACAGAGACTTGCACCAGTTGCGGTGTGATTTCCATGATGGGAACAGACAGAGTGAGCAACGCCTGCCGCTGCCCTGATGGAATTCTGGATAACCACCACCGCAGAATTCTGCGTTCGCACGGCATCAGGGTTTTCACCTCAGATTGAAAAGGGCCACTGGAAACATGGCAATCCGGCCCTATATACTTGGCGCCCGAACAGTGTTCACTGTTCCGCCTTAAATATTTACTCAGCAAGAGCTCCCCATGGAACAAATCATTGAACGCCTGCTTTACCGCTCGCGCTGGATTCTAGCCCCGATCTATCTGGGCCTGAGTCTCGCGCTGGTAGCACTGGGCGTGAAATTTTTTCAAGAAGTATTTCACCTGATACTGCATATCCTCTCACTCAACGAAGCCGATATGGTTCTGGTCGTGCTGTCGTTGATTGATATGGCGATGGTCGGGGGCTTGATCGTGATGGTGATGATGTCAGGCTATGAGAATTTTGTCTCTACCCTGGATGTCGATGAAGGCGATGAAAAACTGCGCTGGCTCGGCACCATGGATGCGTCTTCACTAAAGGCAAAGATAGCTGCCAGTATTGTGGCGATATCTTCCATTCACTTGTTAAAAGTTTTTATGAATGCGCCAAATATCGAAAACGACAAGCTCTTGTGGTATGTGATTCTGCATATCACTTTTGTTGTATCAGCCTTCGCGATGGGCCTGCTGGATATCCTGGCTGCACGCGCCAAAAGCGCGGCCGCCGCCAACGCCCGGGACTAGCCAAAGCCGGGTAACCGTCCTGGTTACACGGTAAGGTAATCAGGCCCGGTCAATAGCAACTTTTAAATAACGCCAGACGAATTACCTGATCTCGATAGTGCCGAAATTCGATGGGCTAAGGTAATCGACATCCCGACCGAGCTCACCGATCCAGACATACTTGGAATCACGTTCACCGCCATCGTCATCGTCGTTATAGTGAACATTCATCCCGAACGGCTGGCCCGGATCAATTGCAACCTGATCAAGTGGAATACTTATTTCAAGATTAAACCCCTCATCCACCAGGCCATCCTGATTAATATCGTCGGTAAACGTTCCACCGGCAATATCGCTGTCAAAACCTGCCGTGCTGAATTCGAACATCAGGCCATCCGGAAGCGGAACAGAGTTTAAACCGCGAATAACCACCTGATCACCCAACCGAAAGTTCATGTGCAGATCATTAACGCCATCATAGTCGGGCAGTTTGGAATGATCACCATCGATAAACAGCTCAACGCCATCGTCTTTCCACCAGACCACTCCCGAATCAAAGTGAAAAGCACGGTCAAGCACTCTGATTGCAATATATAAGTTGCTGTCATCAACGGTGGCAGCCCATTCAGATTTCAAACCATCGAGAGTTTCAAATCCGCTATCGATCAAGACCGGATTGTCGATGAAACGCGGCTCGATGCTGGATCCATTTGCCACAAAACGTCTGCTCCATGCAGCATCGTTCAAAAGCCCATCTACCAACGGCGGGTTGGATACATTATCGATAGCGTAGTCACTGGTCCCCAGCGGATTTCTGCCAGCCACCACCTCGCGCAGGTTAGTCGCTTCGTCGTTATCTTCATCAAACGCGGTGCTGAAGTCTGCGCCGTCAACACTAATCAGATTTGCACCGTCGTTGACTACGATCGATCGCTGATCACGGGCGAGGATCAGATTTCCATAGCCAACAGATTCAACCTCTACGACCAGATCCACGGTACTGCCTGCGGCAACATTCGGAACGACTGCACTGTATTGCAACTCGTTTTTTAACAGCGGTATCGATGCACCATTGCGTGTAGCAACGACCGTAAACCCAAACCTGATTGATTGCACATCCGCAGGCAATGTGATTGCCAACTCTATTGAAGCGGATCCCGGTCGATCATCATTATCTAAAGGACTCGTACCGAGGGAACGCTCCTCAAAGTTTGAAAAACCGTCTCCATCTCTGTCAAAGCCTTCACCCGTCGTGGCATAAGCACCATCAAAATTAACCGCTCCACCAAGTGCCCCCACAGCGACAACCTGACTGCGCTCAGCCAATTTTAACCGCACCCCTTCAAACGATTCATACCACACGACCTGGACTGAACTATTGCTATTCGCAGGTACCAATGCAATTGTCGACCAGACACCGGAACCATTATTTTCCAATAACACTGGTTGGCCGTTAACAAAAAGATCAGCGCTTAGCTGACTGTTATCTATAGCGGCAATCTGTCGCAGTTGGGTTGGCACCTTGAAGCTCATGCTTGCCGAATTTGCTTTTTCATCGACCGAATCCCCGACACAACCCATCAGTGACATCGCCACCAATACAGCACCAAGCCTGGCTAACACGAAAGTATATTTCATGGCGGTGTCACTCCGATATTAAGTGGCACTAACTCGGCGTTAGAGTCAGAAGATCCGTCGCTGGCAGCGGCAAGCAACCCGACTGCAAGAATCCCCAGTACGATATAGATCAATTTGGTGTCGCCACTTTCTCCTTCAGGTTGTGTTTTTGGCGCAGAACGGATCGGCTGACTGATAACAAGTGTGTTTGGTTTTGCAAGATTCCGAAACAGCGGATAGTAAGGAAACCCCTTTAACACCCGGTTACCACCGGTGTCACTGGCTTCGATATAATATTCAATAAACGCCTGATCCGTTTTGGTGGCTAGTGTCGCCGTGTACTTACCCAGGTCAGCAACTTGCCTCATTAACACGCTTGCGTATTCGCTTTTGCGCTTGCTTCGGTAAAACAGTACTACCTGCTCAACCTCTTGATCGTCCACGACATTGACCGTGAAAGTCTGAAGATCACCAGAAGTACCTGTCACCAGCGCTTCGTGATCTATTTCAGGTGGGCTGACATCAAGATCACCAGGCTGCGACCATGCATCTTGTGCCGGCACCAAAAGCATCATCACTGAACAGCATAGCGCAAAGACAAACGCTGTCAGACAGGGGTGGGTTCGGGGCAACTGTCGATCCGGTACATCACCGTCAACCAGACCTGCCACGCTTGTATTTCTAGTCTTGATTGCCTTCACTCCGTCAGTAGCGGCCAATTAGCTCTTCAGTAACACACTTGCTTACACCCTAGGCGTCATGACAGTATTTCATTAAACCGCATGGGTGACAAGCTGAGAGCGTAGTCACTGACTCGTAAAAATGGTGATATAGCGCAGGTTTTAGCAAGGTTGTCGCACAACCGACATTCCAGCGACAAAGCCAGATTAAATACAGGATGATAGAAACCGGCTTATTCCCGGTAGGACTAATCAAATAACATTGCCCTTTCTTCAGGCCGCAACATTGTGATACCCACGATCAGCCATATCTTTTTGCTCTGAAAACAGATCACTCAAACTCAATGCCAACAACCACCGCTGACACCCAACCCGAACCCGATAATCAAACCGCCTGGTCAATACTGCGCCGCCTGGCAGCTTACCTGGGCCGCTACAAAGCCCGTGTACTGATTAGCCTGGCTGCCCTGCTGGTCGCTGCTGCCGCCACACTTGCCATGCCGATCGCTTTCAGGTTTTTAGTTGATCTGGGCTTCGCAGCGCCCAACCTGAACAATCAAACATCCATTGACGGCAATAACGTGGACCTTGTATTCCTGGGGTTGTTCGCTCTGGCTACCATATTGGCTATCAGTACCGCCGTGCGGTTCTATTGCGTTTCCTGGCTCGGCGAACGCATCACGGCCGATCTACGTCAAGATGTGTACTCACAGGTATTGGTGCAAGACCCCCGATTTTTCGAAACCCTGAAAACCGGTGAGGTGCTATCACGCTTATCGTCTGATACCACCCTTATCCAGTCACTGGTTGGCACCAGTATCTCCCTGGGCATGCGAAACACGCTGCTGTTTACGGGCTCACTCGTGATGATGCTTTATACCGACCTTAAGTTAGCGGGCATTATTGTCGGGCTGTTACTGCTAGTGGTATTACCGATTTTGTTTTTCGGCAGACGCGTTAGAAAACTATCCCGCACCAGTCAGGATAAACTCGCAGATACCGGCGCGATGGCAAGTGAAACACTTAACGCCATGCAAATAGTGCAAGCTTATGGTCGTGAGCCACTGGAATCTAAAAAGTACTCTGACGTTACAGACCTCGCCTTCACAGCGGCGATCAAGCGCAATAAATCCAGATCATTATTAACAGCAATGGCCATTATTCTTGTATTTGGCGCTATTGTACTTGTGCTATGGCTGGGTGCTAACGCAGTTATTGAGGGGCGGTTGTCGGCAGGACTACTCACACAGTTTATGATGTACGCCGTGATTGTCGGCGGATCAGCGGCCACCATGGCCGAAGTGTTCGGCGATGTGCAACGCGCCGTGGGTGCCACCACCCGGCTAATAGAACTTCTGGATGCCCGCCCGACCATTCAAAGTGCAGTCGGTACACAACGCGCAATAACCTCTTCTGAAAACGCAGCAGCAGGCGCACACGTGGCGTTTGAACACGTGTGCTTCCACTACCCCAGTCGTCCGCAAGAGCAGTCTCTGGATCGTGTTAGTTTTACGGTCACGCCCGGCCAAACCATCGCAATCGTCGGTCCGTCCGGTGCAGGCAAAACCACGGTATTACAACTGCTGCTTCGTTTTTACGACCCGCAAAACGGTGTGATTAAAATTAACCATACACCGCTGCAAGATTTTGCCTTGCCCGATCTGCGGGATGCCATCGGCCTGGTGTCACAGGATAGCGTTGTCTTTTCAGCTAATGCGATGGAAAATATTCGCTACGGCAGGCTGGATGCTACCGACGATGAGGTAGTCGAAGCGGCCCGGCAAGCTCAGGCTGACCAATTCATTCAAAGACTGCCAGACGGTTATCAGACTTATCTGGGTGAGCGCGGCACGCGGCTATCAGGTGGTCAGCGCCAGCGGATTTCAATTGCACGTGCACTATTAAAAAATCCACCGCTGCTGTTACTGGATGAAGCAACCAGTGCGCTGGATGCTGAAAGTGAACACAAAGTACAAACCGCACTTGAACGGGCCATGAGTGGCCGCACTACTCTGGTCATAGCACACCGGCTTGCCACCATAAAAAACGCAGACAATATCATCGTACTAGACCAGGGCAAACTCGTAGAGGCCGGGACTCACACTGAACTCAGCCAAAGCAATGGCGTTTATGCCAGTCTGGCTGCCATGCAGTTTACGACCGACTAAGTATCCAGTCTGCGTTGATACCACGCAGTACCTTCAGCATTCCAGGCAATGGGCGCTATCCGTCTGGGCTACAGCCTTAGTTGCCGCAACGTTTATCCCGGGCTTAGCCTGGTCTAATAGTTCTATTACCCCTGCCCCCCTCACGTATTTCCAGGCTACAACACATGAACAGCACAGATAAATGGACAGACACGCTAGATTCACGCCTTGCACAACAACTGGACTTTTTGCAGCAAGTTAATGCGCTTAAGTCGGTTTATCGTGCCAGTATCATCGCCAAAGGCGAACGACATGAAAACAGCGCTGAACACTCCTGGCACTTAGCAATGTACGCTCTTATACTTGATGAACACGCTGATGCAGAAGTCGATAAGTTTCGGGTAATAAGTATGTTGCTGTTACACGATATCGTAGAAATCGATGCCGGTGATGTGCCACTACACGGACCGCAAGACCCGCTGAGAGAACAAAAAGAACAAGCCGCCGCCGACCGGCTCTATTGCTTGTTACCGGAAGATCAGGCAAAAAAGTATCGCGCACTCTGGGATGAATTCGAAGCCGGCACCACGAATGATGCAAAGTTCGCTAAAGCGCTGGATCGCTTGCAGCCAATCATATTAAATCACCAGACAGAAGGCGGCACGTGGGAAGACTTCAAAGTCAGCCGGTCTCAGGTGGAAGCACGGACCAGTTCAATTGCTAAAGCATCAAGCACACTTTGGGCGGCTGTTAAACAATCGTTTAATGTCGCTGTTAAAAATGGCTGGCTGAAACCGGACTAGCCTGCAATAAAAGGGTAAACGATGGAAATTCGAATCACAGCGCTTTCAAAAGTTAAAAGAATTGCACTGGTCGCGCACGATAACATGAAGCCCCAACTCCTAAAATGGGCGTTGGCGAATAAAGCCATTCTGGCACAGCATAAGCTTTGTGGCACCGGAACAACCGGCTATAAAATTGAAGCCGCCCTCGATTTGGAAGTCGAAGAATTTATGAGTGGCCCGTTAGGCGGAGACCAACAACTGGGGGCAAAGATTTCAGAGGGCTATATTGATTTTCTAATCTTCTTTTGGGATCCGTTACAGCAACTCCCCCATGACCCTGATGTAAAAGCACTACTAAGGCTTGCTGCATTGTGGAACATTCCTGTTGCCTGTAATGCAGCCACTGCCGACTACTTGATTACCTCGCCGTTGGTGGATCAGGCATACCAACGCGAAACTCCTGATTATCAGGCGTACATAAAGAACCGTACACAAGGCGCCTGATCACGTTTCATGATGGAAACTACAACTGACTTACCGGGGCCGGTAAGTACCCCCCCGGACTTACAGCCCGCCCGGGGTAAACACTGTCACTCACAACTTACTATGCGGCACACTGATAAAAATGCCGGGCATTATCTGATAACTGACCAAGCACCTCAGGCATTACAAACTGATCGTCATTCGCCGCTACCGCCGGATCAGCCACCGGGGCCGCACTATCCAGCTCATCGCGCAGGGCAGTTGCGATCGCCAGCGCTTCATCGATTCTCACCTGGTCCGCTTCGTATTGTTCATCAGCCAGCAACAGTTCTGTGTTGGCGGCTTCGTAGTCATCGCCCGCCTCGATCATATAGTCACGGGCAATATCCAGCAGCTTCATCAGTTCTTCAAAATCAGGCTCATCAACGTTGCTGTTGTTGAATTCAACCGCGATCTCATCAAGACTCAAGGTCGCCTCTTCCAAACGCCCACTCGATTGCTGAACCATCAGATGTGCTGTCTCAAGTGATTGCCTGGACACCTCGAAGGCAATCCAGCAATTTTCATATTCAAAAACAGCCATTTCGAAGCCGGCTATCGCCGAGGTGCTGGCTGATGCAGGGGCTTCGGGGAATTCATGTTCGCCGAAATTGGTATTGCTCATAAGTTCTCCGTTTAATTACAAACCCACGGTAGGGCTCGCGACCGGGGTGATGTTCACCCGCAGTTACCGACCAGCGCAGGATAGCGGCCGGGGGGCAGAAATCTGAAGTGTGTCGATATTGCCGGTCCACAGAGCGTGGTGCAGATCTCACTGAGATCAGACGACTTCAATCCCGTAGAGCAGATTGGCGTATTGAGCACCATGCATATCACGATCAAAGCGACTGCCTTGCACAACAGTGCGGGGAAAACTAAATTTAATCACGGAGATCTGCGGTAAATCATAGCGAGCCAGATCAGATTCATCGACTTTCAAAATATCTGCGACCGATGCAGAAACCAATTGCTCACTGACAAGTCGGTAGTTTGATTCGCTATCAAAAAATACATCAATCGTCACCCAATACGGTCCGGCATTTTTACTTCTAATGCGTTTGGCAAGATCAAACAGACTGGCCATTGACGACCTCCGAAACGGTCAAACGAAATGCATCCATTGGATTATCCAGCGCCAGAACATGGTTTAAACTAAATTCATACATCGCACCCCGTTCAGATTCTGCCGGAGAATAAGGAAACGCAAAGGTGGGTAATTCCTCGGTTTCGGTTAAAGGGAAATGCAATAGAAAGGGATTACTCAATCGTGCGATATCAGTGGCAATGGCTTGCGACTCTGCCGTGGTGAGCACTAGCACACCCACTTCCGCAGGCAGCGCTTTTACCGTTTCAAGCGAGCCCAACGTTGCATCAACACCAATCAACCTGAATTCAATATCATAACTTTCAGGCGCAAGCTGCATTTTCTCAGTGATTTTAGTCACTAAAAATCCATGCAGCTTATCGCACCACTCCTGTGCCCGCGCCACATACTCGCGGTGTCTTAACAGCACCATCGTTGAAGTTTGATAACCGGAAAGATGCGCACCTTCCAGCTTTACCGTGTATTGCGCTGAGGGGTGCCATTCAGATCCGGTCACACGAACGGTACGTTCATCAGGCGCTTGATAGACAGCATTGCTTACATCAAGAATGCCACCGGGTTCGACCAGCCTCAACGGGTTGGCATTTTCGTAAAGCATATGTGCAGACACAGAATAAGGTGTGCAGGTGGCCCCGCCTGCCATTGGCTGAACGGTAAAGCCGCTATCATCAAAGTCTATCAGGATCACACCACTGGTCGGGTTGGTTGAACACAGAGCACCGCACTCACCAATTTTTGCACCATGCCAGCAAGCACCAGTGTGCTCACCACGGTCGATAGGGATCGCAGCGATCACTGCGGTATCGGTGGTGCGCCCGGCCAGAACAATATCTGCACCGGTTTGCAATGCTTGTGAAATCTGCTCGACGCCCGCCAACGCCACAATATTTGAACATCGATTAATTTTGGCTTCATCAAGTGGCAAAACAGGATCGAGTGAATGAATTCGACCCTCATGTAACGCGGACACCATCGCCTGAGTTGGCTGACTACTGTATAGCCTGGCAATCCGGACCGACTGACCCAGCTCGGCTGCTATATCCAGTGTAAGCTGGTACATCCAGTCTACCGCCTGATCACTGCCACACGTGCCGCAAGACCCCAGCACCAATGGCACACCCGCTTGCTGCCGCGCAATCATTAAATCACGCCATTCACTGCGCGTTGCTGCCTCGGAATATTTACTGGTGCCGGTCCCCAGGTAAAACGGGCCGCTGTCAGTAGAGCCACCATCAATACAGATTGCGTGCGGCTGTTCTTCTAGCCCTGCACTCAGGGCTGCTGGATCAAAGCCCAACCCCAACACCCCACTTGGAATCAGTATACTTGTTGGCATGGTTTCATCGTCTTGAATGTAATCAGGCACACTACGTCGCCGAAGTTCTTTCGTCAACCGTGTTGCATCAGAATGCCCGACCCTATGAAGTCACAACAAGTCAGTTATAATTAAAATCATTTTAGCCTGCGGATATTCACCGATGGAAAATTACGACCCGAACCATGCGATAAATAGCGAAGACTGGCTGGGGCTTGATGAAGATGAACGGCTGATGCTGGTAGAAAAATATCACGACACGCTGGACCTTCCACTGGAAACCGGCGGACTGAAAATGCACTGCCTGATGCATGTGACCGTTGAAAATCAATTGGCCGAAGACGAATATCCCATCATCCAGCAGACACTGGCAAAGTTAATCCGGCAAGGGCTGGGCCGTCACGAGGCAATTCATGCGATCTCCAGCATTTTAAGCAAAGGATTATTCGAAGCGATGCAAGGGTCGGGCTCAGAGTTTTCAATCAAAAAGTACCGTAGTAAGCTTGAAAAACTAACCGCAAAACGATGGAACAAAGGCCTGACATAAAGTGACATCACAAGAAGCACCCGGTCAGCGCTATGTTGCAGATTTCCCACGCTTTGGTCTGCCACGTTACGCCAGACGCTTTCCCGATAAACCAAGCGATTCATCAATAACCATACAAAC
>JAVCKV010433848.1:0-12362 GCA_032274145.1 Herpochondria borealis | reverse complement strand
TCGAATATACAAAACGGGTCAACAGGAAATACATGGGCTAGCCGGTAACTGCGACGAAGCGCTGCGATTACGAAACTGATTTCTAACCAGGAGATGGTAGGCAACCGTCTCACGGCGCGGGGTAGAAATCATTCTGGGCCATCGCTCCGACACGCAACTGAACAAGGGTGTCGGTGCACTGCGTGCAGAAATCTGGCACGCGGAAATATGCCGCGTGGTGTCAGCACAGCGCGCCATGGTCAACCGAGTGCAGCTGGAGAATATTAAATCCAGTTCAAATCGTCGTGAACCGATTCTTCTGCCGGTCTAACTAGGAGCTACAGTTTATCTCAGCGAAGCGGATCTACTCATCACGAATTTAATAATCTTCCAGAACTTCTAGAAGAACCAAGCATACCGCGAAGACACCTTCCCTAAACCTGAAAGAGCACCCACAACCAGCGATGCGCGCGCCCGACCGAGGTGCGCCCCTAAGGCACTGGTTAGAGTGAGGTTCCTTGAGCTAGAACCACATTGTCACATGGGATGACTAGGAGTGTGAAATGTAGTAGATGCGCACCAAAGCGCTCCCCAACTTGTGGAAGATGAACCGCGTAAAGAATGAAGGCCTTTGCTACCGACCCGACACGGTACCGACGGTGCCGCCGACAGAAAAGCAGAAATTGCCCGGAGGGGTTTTCCGTGTCACCGGTTCTCGTCTTCCGCTTCTTCGAATAAGCGCTTCACGAGGAAACCCATCGAAATAGAGCGGCGAAGATGAACTTACCGTCGAACTCGTGGGCGTGACTGACGCGCGTTAGGCTAGCGCGCTACCAACGCGTGGTCAGAGCCGAGCTGGCTGCGAAGCTCATGAATGAGGCAGCCCCGAACTTAACTTCAACCTCTTCAACGTCCTCTTGTAATAGGAGTAGATCTTGTGTCTTATCGCCTTCTGCTTCGGACGTGACTTCATCGACGCGCCGCTGCTGGCGCTCCTTAGAGGCGTGAGCGTGAGCGAGATGTACGGCATCCTCTGCGAAAGGTTAACGAATTCAACCGTGCGTCTCCTCAATTATTCTTTAGGACCGCGCGCACAATTTTTTTGCTGCTCCTGGAAATGTCTAACACGGTGCGCGTGCTGTAAAAAAAGGGCACGAGTACTGACGCCGCGCCCGTGGGCGTGGTATATACCTCTGAAAACAGTTCGTTGGATAAAAATGAAGCGCCCGCGAAAGCGCAAACTTCCGCGAAGATCACTGAACCGCCCAAGAAAATTGAGATGGTCTGCGCAGTTGAGGCGCCGGGTTACTCGGCTTCCGCCCTGGTGAATATCTTCGGGCAGGGCGCGCCGAACAGCGGCGCATCAGGAAGTGGAGGTGCGGTCGCGGTCGCCCCTCGCATCAAACAGAACGGTCGTCGTGGCTCAACAGCAGCGGTGCCAGTGGCGACACGATCGCAGGGCTCTACTGAAACGAGCGGATGCTAGCGGCCATTGTAGTAATACACCACGAGGCGGCGGGGTTTCCAGCTTTGATCACTGCCTGCGGTAAAACATGGCGCGGAGACGGGGATTGTCCAAGTCACACCGGTCCTGAAGCCTCCGCCAACTTATGAAATGCGCTTAACCTCGGCTGCGGTGGCAGCAGTGGTATCTAAACCGCAAGGGGCGCGTTTCGAGCACTCACCCGAGGTCAAACCGAAAAGTCGGAGTCGACAACGCAAGTATCTGCGGAGCTGACTGACGCGAGGCCTGGTTTGGTCTTGGGGTACGAAAACTCTATTCTTCGCAGTTCGAAATAAATCCCACCCCCGGGTGGGTTGCGGGCAACATTGAAGCAGCACAAGAAGACGCACCCAATCGAGAAGGCGCGCGTAGGACGCGAAATATCAGTTGAGGGAATCAAAGCGGCGCTGGTCGCGGTGCAGCTGCGAGAAAGATGAATAATACTAGTAATACCTGCCGCCACAGAGGGCTCGGTGGGAAGACACTGAAGGAAGGAACGGTGGCGCTCACGACGCGTAAAAAGAGCCAGGATAGGTGTGAAGAGATAGGAGAAGAGGTAGATTAAGAGTTAACCTGAGGGATGGAGGCTCAAGCCGCCAGCAATTCTGGTTACCAGAAATTATTTAGCGCGGGATGAAAGCGCAGGTGGTGCGATGTCGCGCGCGTGTGACTTGATTTTGGCGCCCCCACACCGCTTACAATCTTTATCACAAGTGAATGTTTTCCGGCGATGGTGACGGTGGTGCGGCGTGTTAGGTCATTCCCGTCGCGCGAACTAGGGAAAGCCGGGGTGAACGGGGAAGGAAGATACGTGTTGCTGGACGGGCTGACGCCGCTAAGCGTTATTTGCGTCCACTCAAAGGCGCTGAAAAATTCCAGGAATAGAGCGAAAGGGAGGAAGGAAGGGATAACAGATGAAGAGAGACGCAAAAAGTATTTATTTTTGGGTAGCTCGCGCTACTCATCTTTCTGCCCGGTACTCTCCGACCCCGGCGCCACCCAGGCCTTTTATATAGCGGCTGGGGCAGCGCCCAAGGTTGGATTCATGTCCAAAACGGCCCAAGAGCAAAAAAATACTAAAAAATAACTACACAGAGCATCTCAAACCATTAAAGTAAACCTGCCAGAACGCCAGGTGCCTTAGTCCAGAAACCTTCAACAATACAATAGGTACTGAAAATTTAGCCCCTCCAATCAGCGTCCGTGGCATCCGGCAGTGGAGAAGTGGCAGAGTAGTGGCCCACCCACGGTGTACCGCAGACTTTTGAAACTTGTGTCACAGGGTGGAGTGGCGGCGGGGTTTCGTGCTCCGTGTGTTGCGCAAACCTGTAAGGAGTCGCCGCCGTTAGGCGCGCGGGCCCCTTTGCGCCGTACAAAACGGGTCCAATTCAATTCTGCATTGTCCCAGGGCCGTCTGTTCACGCGCACAGGCAACGCGGCGCGATATCCTAGTCGCCCCATATGATCCCAAAAGTCTATAAAAGTCTAAACAGGCGTCTAGAGGCCCCTGGAGTAGGGGGATAGCGCACGAGCTAGGGACAAAATTCCATTCCCGTCGGAATTTAAACAGCGAGACAGCGCGGCGCGTAGAACAGGCGCCGAAGGGGCCTATTATTTTTGACGACAACGGCCGTTCTTAGCCCGATTGCGAACCCGGCGCCCCTTATCGCTTGAATGGAAGATAGGGGGCACGACAGACCTAGGAAAGGCGCATAGGGGCGCCTGTGGAGTTTAAAACTTGTCGCACTTGTGAGTTTCCCGAGCGCGCGTAGCAGGCGTGGCATCGCACCGCAGTCCGAGCCGTCGTGTGAAACAGGAGCAGAATGAACTTGGCTGATCCACTGTGGCGGTCAGGCCTGACGCGCGAGATTGATACGAAAAAGTCATCCTCAGTCCGTCCCTCGGCCCACAGTCCTCTCCCATAATCGCGGCGACGGAGAAAAACGTGTGAAAGGCGCCTCGGGGCGCATGGGGTTGTTACGTCATTTGGGGAGGCGTCAAGTGCACCTCACGTTACCGCCTCTGCCTTTACCGCCTTCTCCTGCCGTCCAGTGCGAGTAAAATGCGGCAATGGCGCCTGTTAGTCGCGCTAGTAGCAGGCGCGGTGCGGGTTTTGTTGGAAACGGGTGCAGGCAGGGTATGCGCAGTTGCTTTTAGGCACTTTGACCAGGATGCGTCCGGAATAGGGTGGGATGACGTCGAGGGTGTCCGCCCGTGCTCAGTGGTCGGCGCTAATCAGGCTCCGATAGCGCTTTCCTGTTTATGTGGAGCCAGCGGGTGATTAGGATGCAACCCTAATGAGTGGTTCGAGGCGCCAATGCGCCTAGGTTAACCAGGGCCAAGACAAGGAGCGTAACGTTTTGAGTGGCCTGAAGCGAATCCTAGATATCGGAACTGATTGAAGGCAGCTTTGATTTCAGGGGCGGAAGAGAAACAGGAGGCGCCTTGTACTGAAATAAGGGTAGAATTCGGCGATTGGTCCAACCGGTCACATGCGGGATCGTTATTTAAATTTTGCGCTGCTTTGGTTGCCTAATTGGATCCGATCTCGTCGGGCTGGGTGTATGGAAATTTTTGAACCGAATGAACCGACGCTGGCACCAGCGGCACTGAATCGCGCTTTGCATCTGCTTCAGATGGCCTCATGGGGACGAGCAACCTGTGACCCTCGTATTAATTTACATAATCACATACTAACATATTCAAATACTTCCATCATCAACTTTTGCAATATCGACTTATTAACGAAAAATAACACACACTACATGACCATGAACGACTCGGCCTACCTCACGCGCATTTTCTCACTATGCGCCATTAATAAATTTCTCCTGAAGAACCCGGCAGCGCGTACGCTGCAAGATGGTTGTTCCGTCGGTTCCCCAGCTCTAGAGGCGTCGCTCCCGGATGAAACACTGTTCGCAGAGTGGACTATATCCCCCGAGTCCAATTCGAATGGAACAAGCTTGAGAAAATGCTCCATAGTGAGGGAGAGCCTAAAGGATGCCAGGCGTGAGAGGAACTGCATCGTGTCGCGCGCAACCGGGTGCGGTCCATCAGGAACCGTGACGTCGGGGCATCCATCGTGACTTATCAGATTCTTGCTTTTATTCCAAACGACCGAGTCTTCACCCATCATGACTCTTTTGATGCGTACTTACTCGCGACGGTTTATAAGAGAGCGAAAATAGACACCAGCGGCGACTACGCTCTTCGCGGCTCTATCCGCTACTGCCATGTCTCGAAAGGCCATTGTAAGTACCTGTAAAATGGATTCGACCGCGACGAGCTGTCGGTGCGCGTCCGCCACCGCTTTGACATGAAGAAAGTGAAGCGTTACAAAGTGGCGATGAAATTGAAAGACTTAATCATTTCCCGATCCAACACCAATTGGAACGAACTGTTTCGTGGAAACCGCAGCCAGGTTGGAAAGTTAGAGGACGGCGTGAAAATTATATTGTACGACTTATTGTCGGCCAGCCCGGTAAAAAGGAAAACACAATGGGAGACAAAGGCGTCACCGAGGGCCTGTCGGTACCCTTCCTCAAAAGTATGAGAGAGTTTGCCTGGAAGCTTGACGAGATTTGTCGGCGGCTAGAGTAACGTCTGTCTTTGTACGACCGGCAGGTCATCAGTCGCTTGGAACTGCACATCGGCGTGGAGCTGGCCTGGGCGTTGGTGCATACGTGGGAAGTAGAGCAGTACTGTAACCGACGCGTACCGGTTGTGGTACGGCGATAATGGGGCCGCACACCTACGCCGGAAAATATACACGTGTACGCCCACCCCGGGTGGTCGGAAGCGGCTGCCACTTCGCCACTACGCCACTCGGATCGGGTACAGTCAGAGGTACTGTGAGGACCTAACCACTTTGCCATTCTGCTACTCTGGAGTGGCATGGCTGCGGATTGGTCGGATTGGGTGGTTCGTTTGTTGGGAACTGTGGTTGCGTAGTTAGGGAACAATACCCTACCTGGGGGAATCCAGATTAGTGCACTAGAAAGTGTTGAGTATACTGTATTTTCTTAGTGGCACTCAGTGTAGTAAGTGTTAGGTTTTTTGCCATTGGACCGTTTTAGTCCACCAGCCCCGCCTTGGGCGCTCGCACAGCCGCTACTTAAGCTTTTTGGGCGGCGCCGGATTGGGGTTGGAGAAAATAGCAACGGTGGTAGTTCAAACTACCTTCCAAGTAAAGCTTTTCCCCCCTCTTGTCTTCTTCTTTTCCTCTCCTTTTCTTCTGTTTCCATCTTCCATTGGGGTTGGTTGAGACAACGCTGTGTGGATGCACAAAACGCAGGGGCGACGACACAACGCCCTGTCACACGTGACCGCATTCCCCTTCTTCGCCACGACCTGCCCCTCCATATAGCTCTACCATGCCCCGTCCCCTTGTGTGCTGCTACAGGCGAGCTACCCGCAGCACTACACCGGTGCTTCCGATGCACGCAATATATTTCATCGAAGGAAAGATTCATCAGGCCGAACTTCCAGTCCCGCTACCCGGTCGGGCGTAGGGTAGCGCAGGCGTGACAATGCTAAAGATGACTCGTGCATTTGAAGCTGTTTTTCCGAGCCAGCGTCAATATATTAATGCGCTGCACCTAACTGGCTGCGTCCCACTTGATGCTCTCGGATTTGTGGAACCTGGGTTCCCTCAGACCCTGGCAGTGGAGGCACTTCTAAGCCATCTTGGTGGGCGGTTTCCGCGCTTTTCGGATGAAATGCCAGCTGCGCCGTTGGTCCATTACCAGGTTCGGGTGCCGTCCCCGTCGCCTCCGACGCCCACAACTACGCCTCTGCCTCCGCCGGCGCCGATAGAGACTGGGGATGGTCCCGAGAAGGCGCTTGTAAGTATTGGCGGTGTCGGTTAGGGAGAGAAGGAGAAGGATGGTGTCGCACCACAGGGCGCGACACGGATAAGTCAAGGTTCATGAAAAGTTTCAAGGACATCGGTGAGTGGGACCAGCGGTTCGAAGAGTGCTAGAGCTGGAATACCATTGAGGTCCGCCCCAGTCCCGATGACGACTCGTAAATTGGTGCGGAGTCTCTAAAACTGCGTCCCTTTGAGGGAGCGCGAGTCGAACTGCTGCCGCGGCGGTGGCCTCTTACGGTCCAGCAGGCCCATCGAGTGCATAACCGGAGACAACGGTGGCTTCCTCCTTGATATTCACGCTGCCTATTATACCGGCTGCGTCGGATTTTTCAAACGAGGCATCCTCTCAGGCCATGGTCACCATCCCCCATCTCCTTATCATGGTATATAAGTCACGCCTTCAGCACGACGTATTGAGCGGGAGGCGGGTTCCAAATATACCCCTCGTACTGTCTCAGTGACGACCAAGTGCGGCGCCACTGCGTTAAAACCCAGGAACGGGGTTTCCTAACCTCAAGTGGTCGTCAACCTCAAAGGAACAGGAGGATTTGGGGCTGGCACAGAGTGAAAGGGTCGACGCAGAGCAGTGGAGAAAGATAAATAAACACAAGAGAGCGAGAGAGGCGCCGCAAGAGCCTCGAGTGATGGGGACCGGTCTAGCTCCTTTGCTCGTCACCGTCCAGCGGATAATTCATTTGGCCACCTGATTGAAAGTTTTGCGCAGATGAGGGCGACGCGGGTGCCCGCTTTGGATGTCGTAGAGAACCTACCCAACCTGTGTACACCATGAAATCCGCTTTTCCGTCAATACAAGGCGAAGAAATTTATGCGAGAGGTTTTGAAGTGTGTTGCGGATTGGGCTGGACGCCAGGATCCTGATTAAAACAGGTAAATATGGAACCGGGCCGGGAACCAGCATTGACAGCACCACAAGATTGGAGGCGCTAAAGGATGGGTGACCACGCTGTAAGAACGGGTCGCGCCGTTGGAGAGGGATAATCTGTGCCTGAAGACGGGGCTAAACGACGCCATAGCCGGCCACGGCCGAGGGAAAGGTCGTCGGGGAAGTGGTTCTCCTAGAGGTCAGCGTCTGAATCGCGGCGAAAATTACGTCGGCCCGAACCAGGTGCAACAGCGCAGGCTGTGGAAAGGTAGGAGATACTAGGTGAGTGGCCGTATAGTGGGGGTGCAGAGGTAGCGGTAGTATCGTCAAAGTAAAAATTGATGTCGCGCCTTGAGGCGCAACGCGGAGAATCTGAGTATAACTTTTCCATAGTGCCGCATTGGGTGATTCTCTGCCGGTGGAATCGCGGCTTCGGCGTAACGTAAGAGTCCATGAATCATTCATCTTTCCCGTGGCGATGGTTGGAGTCTCTGCTTGGTAATTGGCGCTTGTAGGCGCGACGTACATAGTAAATAGTCCGTAATGCGTGCATAGCATCTTTCATCAACACTGGCATCGCATTGCCCCGAAGGCGCGATTTATTCAATATCACCGTCATTATTGTAATCATCCTTGCAAGGCCGTCTCCTGAAGAGGACGGCTGGGTTTATGGGAGTCGTCGTGTCTCACGGAGCGACACTGGTTTTTAAACGCGGACCCGAGCGCTCCTTATCGGAAGGGGAGGGTAGTGCCTCGAGGAGCGAAGGGGTGGAGAAGTCGATATCGCGTACGCGTGAAAGGTGAGCAAATCGCGCCTTTAAACACGAGAAGGTTAGGAGCTCTAATTAGCGAATGAGATCGGGGCGCAGTCGCGGTCGGAGATTGAAACCTATATATAGACGAGGGGAGCGATGGTAGAACGCACGCAGCGTGAAGGATAAGATTGAGGAGGTCGCGTCTCGCGGCGCCACTCGATAGGGATGATGATCTTGTATCCGAGGGACGCAGAAGATGCGGGCTTCTCGATCGTGATGGCGCACGTGAGGTTCGGGAACGGGCGCTTCATCGTGTCATGATGCTAGTGCGGTACCGTCGCCGTCGGAAAATATACACGATACGCAGGGTGTCGCGCAGTCGGGCGCGATGTAACGGGTCCAAGGTCCGGACCTCGTCCTCGGCTGCGAAATAGTCATCGTGTCGCGATGAATGATTGAATTTATCAACTTCGCATCACCTTTATAACGAAGTTAAAGTTTTGTACGGGTGCCGCGGACGGTGCTGGAACCGTCGGAGCGCAGAGAAGACGGAAGTTCGCCGCGACCATGTCGGTCTGATGTTAATTGCACGAAAGGTCTGCAAGTAGCGCCTTGAGGCACGAAGAGATGCATCTCGCATTTTTCAGCTTCATAGGTGGTTAGATCTTTAGTCAATGACATGAAAGTGGTGTCTTCCCAGACGTGACCCCCCTTGACGATGCAGACAACCAAGTAGAACTGGTGGCTTCACCACAGCCCGGTCGCCTCGACTTTGTGTTTTTCGCCTTTTAGGCAGGCGCTGGGTAGCGATAGTTTGGCGTATGGGCTCGGTCGCAACCTCTTTTTAAGAAGATGGGGTTCTACCGGGTCCGGCGCGTTCTCATGTGTGTCTGGTGGACAACAGTTGTTTTCTGCTGCCTGCGAGTGATCGCATGGACCATTTAATCTGTATCCTAAACTCGGTCGCAGAACGTGTGTATCTGAAAATCTACTACGTCATTTTTAGTGCTGGGGGGACCTGGGAGCCTGGACAGTGTGTCTTATACCTTATACTTGAGACAAAAAATGTAGATTATATAATAGTTGAACTACATGAATCGGATTGGACAACGCTTCAGCCGTCCAGTACGGTCGTTCAACATGAGAATCCGTTTTAGAGCAGCATAGCCCGTGAAGACCATGAATGCAATACCAGAGAGGTATCGAAGCAGCGTAAAAATCTCCCAGAAAACCGCATAGCACTCATCCTCCGTTTCGCTGCTCTTTGGTTAATGTCTTCGAATAGTACCAAAGGGCGTGCCTGTATCTTGCTTGTGAAGGAGGACTACGCCAATGGCGTAGCTTCTGGCATTGAAATATATCATTTAGGGAATACAACGAACCGGAAGAGGTAACTAGGGGGTCTCGTCAAAGCCTCGTTCAATTTCTAGAAGGCTTCGAGCCGCTGTTACTTCGGTTCGGGCGGTTCTTCCCATTCGATGCCACTTTCCTTCGTAAGTATATTCCTTAACGGGATGGATACCCTTTCGAAGGCCTTGACGAAGCGCCGCTAGAAATTGAATGCACAAAGGAATCTCTTCATCTGGGTCGGGTTCTCGGGGAAGGTAGCGCCACCCACGACCATTATGGCCTTGGCTTCCGGGTACGCACTCAGTGTACCCGGAAGTATGCGGAACCCCATTAAATCTATCTAATCCTTGAAGACCAAACACTTCTTTAGCTTTAGCTTGATCCCGGCGTCAGAGAGCAGGGATAGGATGTGGTCCAGGTGCTCAATGTTTTCCTCGTAGTTCTGAGATAAAACGATGATTTCGTCGATGTACAAAAGGCACATATTTACACTGCACTCCAGAGAGCACGATGTATAGAGCACATTGAAAGGTGCAAGGAGCGTTCCGAAAACCAAAGGGCATTCTTAGATATCGGAAGGTGCCCATGTGGCTTTTTACGTCATCTTATTCTTATCCTCCTCTGAAATCAGAGCCTGCTAGTACCCCCAAAGCGCATAAAAAACATGAAGACGTTTGCATTGTTTAGACTTTTAACGCAATATTCCGTGTGGGTCAATGGGTACGTGTCCGGAATGGTCTCAATCTCCTGACGTCGACGCAGAATCTCTGTTTGTCGCCCTTCTTCTGTGCCAACATTAAAAGGTTGGACCATTCCGTCTGCGACGGCTCAATCACGCCTGCTGCCAGCTGGTACTCGATCTGTTCCCGAACATTTTCGAGTTTGTCGGGACCATTGCGGTACGGTTGCAGGCGAAAAGGAGCTGTGAAAGTTTTCAGGTGTATCCCATGCTCTGTGGCTTTGGTCTGTCCCAACCGACCTTCGAACACGGACGCATGCTTCTCCAACATCTTCATGGCACGCTTCCGCAGGGCTGGGTACTCAAGGTGGTAAAAATCGATCTGATCCCTTCAAATCTTCTTTTCATTAGGACGCCACTCAGCCGGCTCTTCGTCTTGGACATCCATTTCCGGAATATCCTCCGCGTCTTCCTGTCTTATTTTCTCTGATTGCGTTCGGATATCACCTGGTTGATTTTTTCCGTGGTTCAATTCCCAGATGTATCAGGTGACAAATTGTCGATGTCTTCGCCAGCCATCACATGGAATTATGCGACAAATTCTTGTGCCTCCATACTGGAGGAGAGAGCGTGATACATGAGCACCATGAAATTTCCTGCTTCGTACATCTTCTTCCCTTGTGAGTGGTCAGGGTCAACAGGGACGCGGGTGGTTGAATGCCGTGCAAATGGCAGAGTTCCTTCACTGCGGCACCTTTCAGATTGACCAAAAAAAGAAGAGAGCGCGAAGCGTTCGCCATGAAAAGCCCCTTGGGGAGAGATGTTTCTTGGAGTTGAAGTATCTCGTGAGGATCGTAAACGGCTGATCCGCTGGCACTTCTTGCACCGAGTTCATGATATGAACGCCGTAACTCTCCACGACGTCATCGTTTGGCTCGATTACGATTAGATCTTGCAGTGAGGTCGTGGCCGTTGCCTTCCGCTGCGTGAATTGCGGCAGATCGGTCGTGCTAATCGGATGTGCGTCAACAGCATTCTTGTCTCCGGTGGTAACTGTGTCACCTCAGGTAACCGTGTCACCACCGGGAAACTTCTTCCGATCCACGATGCGAGCTCTCATCTCCAATCAACGGTCCGATAGAGTTCCGTGGCCGATAATGATTAGTCTATCCCTTGTGAAGTCTATCTTCTCTGTGATGCAGCTAATGTAGTTGACATTAAGATTGGTGAGCTGAGTCCCGAACACGAAGGGGACCTCTAAGAGACTGAAAATGAGGAAGGCCGCACGATATAGGGAATTACCGAAGCCTACTATAAGAAGAACATCTTGTGTCACTTTCAATGAATTGCCACTCTCATCGCCAAGCTTGCAAACAATTTCGTTTGCCGTGATTACCTTCGTCCATCCCTCCGTGAGGTCTTGGTCGTCTCATAGCTTCCTGGATCATCTTATTGCCTCTCGGGGTTGAGCATTGAATTGTCGTCGATAAACAACGCAGGCCTTAAGCCGGACTGCGGTTATCTTCGATACCTTATCGTGCGTATTATTCCTCGTCTTTTTCGCCTGCTACTCAACCATATGTGCAATATCGTCCTTATCCTTCAAAGGAGGAGGAGAACTAAAGGGGTATGGTTCAAACTCACATTTATTTACGGGTGGTCTTGAATCATGTTGAGTTTCGACTTCTGCACGCATACATTTCTCTTCATGAAGTCCTGCCTGTTCCTTCGATGGAGAAGGATGTGTGGGCGCGACAGAAAAAACCTTTACTTGGTGTCTTTCGCTCCTAGTTTCCCGATGATTGTAAGGACTCAGGCTGGTATGATTGAGAAGTTTGTTTATCTTGGCTCGTGACCACGTTAACCTGTCACCTCCGTCATACCCGTACGGGTTCAGTGGGGTAAGAACGGGCTAAGTACCAGATCCCTTCATCAACTGCAGCTTTTGATGAAACTGAACCTTCAGAAGAGCGTTCGCCTATATATGGTGGAGGTAGTACTTTTACGAGAAGTAGATGCACTGAGATGGAGAAATATGGCGAAACGTGAACGTTCTGTGGCCACTCTTACGAAACATTCTGCAGTTCAACTCACAGTAGTCGCTCGGGATGACCATCTGCGCCGCCTGAATCGGGGCCTCAGTTATGTCAGGTACATCTTCGAACGTGCGCATTACTTCATGATTCTCAGATCTCTTCTCTCTAGTCGCTTTCACGATCTGCTCTTAGGTCAGAACCGGAATATCCTCAAGCTGTAAGGCCGCTTAAAACATCTTAGTAGGATACATCACCGCTTATTTCTGGTACGGAATTGACCAATACGATTAGGATGAGTACGAG
>JAVCKV010433737.1:0-12365 GCA_032274145.1 Herpochondria borealis | reverse complement strand
CCGCCCCCTTTCTACCACTCTCCCTCCGTCCCGTCTCAGCACCAGCTTGTGTGTTGATTCTCCTTGCTAACTTACAGAGCGCTTTTCGTTCTCTTTAGACTCTCCGCAGTCTCCCAGGTATCTTTATATCGTACCTGAGTCCCGTACCTTCTGTAGGTGCAGACCGAAAGACAACCAGGCCCCTTTCACGGGATCAACTGCTACCTAAACGAACCACAGTACTACACTAGCACTGTATTGTACATATTCGCCTTTGTTGGTGTGTGTGATACTACAGACTGACTTTGGTCGATAGTAAAGGGCGATAAAGGCTGAGCCAATAGGTTGAGGAAACATTTACCATGATGTAGAGGCTGTGTGATGTGAATGACAGTTGTCGCCGTTGTAAAATATTCCGCTGGATACTCTTGACTAGTTTCAGTGCGTGGGGTTATAGTTATAAAAAAATTGGACTCAGAATATCTCTTCCCCCAAATTGATGGAGTTCTGAGAACCGATTAAACCATTCGAGATGTTCAGCGTGGAAATTGTCGGGAAGTAAATCTTTGCTTCACTGATACGAGCGGGGCAACGAATTACTCTGTCATTCTATAACTTTTCGTTCAACTCCGCCGGCGCAGCGGAGAGGTGAAGTGGGTGCAGGTCGCTGGGCTAATGACGACCATCATCCGTGTCGGCAGCAGCGGGGATTGTAGGGGGCAGTGGTGAAGTCGGGGTTCCACTGACGTGGGAGGTTGAGCGAGGAGACTCGAAAGGAGGACGGGGCGAATTACATGATGTAATGGAATATGTGCAGGAACCTTAGCACTCGCGCGAGACTGAGCCCTTCATATGAAAATGTGTTGCCTGTGTATATCCAACAAATAAAGGCGGTTAATCGGGTCTCAATGCGCAGGTTATGAAAGGGAAAGCACCGTCGTCGTCCCTCCCCCAAATTGCCTGTATGTGCCTAAAAATTACCTAATCGCAGTTTGTTCGTATCACCAATCGTACCGTGCAAAAGGACATCGGGACACTGAAAAAATAATTTTCGTGTCCGTAAAAACCGCGATCAGCCAACCAGAACATAGGATTTGAATAAAATAACGTGCCTTTTCTAGAGACAACCCCCATCACCGGAAGCGACAACTTCGTTGTAATCCAGCTTTTTTCTTTGCGCCAACGACGGCTATCCCCGTTTTAGGTGACAAAAAATACCAATAGATTTCTGCACGACACTAAAAATCTTCTTGCAAGTATTTTTCATCTATCAAAATATGGAAAGAATACGGACAACTGTTATAAATGCTATGGCATATAAAACAACCTACTTTTTTATTCGAATTCAAAATTTGACCTAACTTTAACTTTTCTATTACGCCTCAATGTTGTTTTGTTGACTCTTGTGGTGCGAAAGGAAAAGTGAGGTAATTTCTGGCCTCCTCAATTACCGAAAGTTTGGTGGTTCATTGCGTACGTCGTGTTGTCGGTTGTACCAGGCTCCGTAAGAGCAGCTAAGTTACCAGAGCGACGAACACTTGATCTGTCCCAGCAGCTTTTTTTGCTATCGTTTCTTGTGTGGTTTGCCAATACAGTAAGGAAAAAAAGTAAAGGTCGAAGGGATTGGAGGCGAAAAATGAAAAGGGAGAACCGTTTTCGTTTTTCGCTTGTGAAGTCGATGCGCACAACTCCTTGGAGGAGTAAACTGTGTGCCCCCATCAGACTGCTGGCTGTAGGCCAGTACTCTGGGATTATTTCATTCAGCCACCGCTGCTAATCCTACCATTACAGTTCTTGGCGTGATGTGTGGTGATGCGTCTGTGTCCTTTGATTTGGAGGACTTCTTCCATGTCATGAAAGTCTATATGTTTAGCATCTAAGACTATTCCAAAACGTGGAAGTCTGGAGTTGTTGGATTTTTTTTGTACTTTTTGGAAGTTTATAGGATTTCTTACATCCGCGGATTTACTTCCAAGAATTTTCGGGTTTCAGCCTTTTTATATTGGTCCATAATTTTTTCGTTCGGGTGCACAACCCTCCGTGACTTTTTCGGGACTGTATATTTCCACGAAAATCACATGTCACCAATATTTATGCCTTTCGATCATCTTATGATTGGACTGAACACCACTATGTCAGATAAATATTCTAATTATCGAGACAATGTTTTAATTGAAACCGAACAACGCTGATTATCGCTTCAAGTTGTAGCTCCCATGGAATGTTACCCACAGTAACTCCTGCACATGTCAGGGCGTATCATTTGTCGTTGAAAACGATAAAGTACATCTAGATGTTGTTGCACGCAGCATCGGACACCCGACCATATCTCGGAGCTCCCAGTGAGAGTATGACGGTGCCATTTATCTTACTTTATTTTCTTTAGATCTTAGTTGCACCCAATTCTAAAGGGAATGGTGCCGTCATCCTTACTTTCTTCTTTCTGATCGTTAATATTCACTTCCTTCCTGCTTAAATACTTATATCGGATAAGAAATTTGATTATGAGGTTTGCATCTAAAAAATGGTTCAAACTTCTCCCACGTCGGGTTAGCGTTCATTATCCACAGCAGTTAATGGTTAAAACTTTGAACAACGATGAGCATATGGGCATAGCTGGCGCTGCAATACAACCGATTTTCCCGTACATGAATAATTGTACAGGTATAAGATAGCGCATAAAATCACTTTTTCGATGGTTCGCTTTAAAAATTATGTGGCTTGTTTATGGGAAGCTAGTTTTTCCTGATTAATCTTCGTCAGACCCAAGTTTACACCGAAGAAATCCACAAGTAAGTCCCCAGTTTCCGTGTACTGTGCAATAAATTCTGCAAGGAGAAGTATGGACTTCTGTTCCGAGCGCAGCATGCAGATTTCACTACTTTCCCCACGCAGCCCGTACTAAACTGCTTCAGGAAGCATAAAAACACGTAACGCGACCATTACATTGTAATAATGTGGGTAACTGTCCTTGATGACTCGTTGGGTGTTTTACTCAAAAGTTTGTTGATCTTGAACCGTTCCATTCGGTTCACAGAAGTGGATGGTCATCTCATACGCATTGATGTGTGGCGAAATGCTTGTGCCTCCTTGAGTGAAAGGTGCCTTTTCTGCGCACGGAGACATGTCTAGTTTCCTCTGCCATATATATTTGGCCCTTACCACTTCTGGGACTGTAGCCTTGAAGTTGCTTTTCTGGTGGTACATCACGTCTGTAAAAAACCAAAGCTTTATACCAGTCGGCGAACTGAATAGACGATCAGAACAGAACTCCATGTACTCTTGATGCTAGTACCTCGTTGATGCACTTGAACAATTCTGGAATTTTTGAAACTGGAAGGTCTGCGGTCCTTTCATCGCTTCTGACGACGGTAAATTATGTCCTGAAGTGCCTTGCGCACAGCTTCTGCCTCCTTGAAAGGCGCGCGTGCTGTTGTTGATATGCTCTCCAAATTTTTAGCTGACTGTATATTCAACTCCTCCGTTCATGATTCGGAGATGAACAATGCCGTGAGAAGGTTGATGAAGTACATCTCGCTTGGTGAGTCCTCCTCCTCACGGGCAATGTCACCCGGTTGACCGACGCGGAGCTTAAGTTTTAGTTGAAGAATTGCTGTGTCTTTTATCGCCTTCTGTACTTGAGTAAAAGCATAAAAGCGGTGGAGCGAAATGCAATGAGGGTTATTACAGATGTGGAATTTGCAAGATAGCAATGGACCTTTGTCATTATTGCCAAATGAGCACATTTACTCTACACGAGAGAACGAAGGGTTGAAAGCTGGCTTCTTTAGGGACTCTCCAATTCTGTAAGAATGCACATATGCACAGGATTTTATGTAATGCATAAATTAAAAATGAGATAGAAACATGTTACTAGGAATATTTTTGGTTTGGTGAGTTTCGATGTTTGCATGGGACGGAAATAGGAAGAATAAAATGGGGCGGGTTTTTTTACTGCGTCCTCGGCACAGAAGTCATAAATAATGACGCCAACAATGGCCATTATTTGTGTAACTGATTGTGACCTCAGTCCCGAGGACGATTTTGGCAATTTTAATTCCCGAATGTTAGGTGTGCGATCAAGGTATGGTACGCGCTTTACCAACCCCCATCCTCCCGGACCCATCCAAGCATCGTCCAGGCGACCGTATTACGCGTTTGTAACGTCCAGATTTTTCTGCACAGTCGTCCAAACGTGAAAGGCTACTACGGTTGTCATACGTTGATTCTGTGCCAAGAAGTAACCTTGAAGGTAACAAAGATGGCGCACTCTGGGAAGGGTAATTCCGGTACAGTAACGGGTGCGACGACGCAATCTCGCGAGCGAGCTATTTAGAGCAGGACAAGGAAGCTTTATGTCGATTCCTGTTCATCGGAGGAAAGTGACCACGAATACGCCATGGGTTCATACGCAGCCGTTACCAAGTGTCGGAAAAAGCGAGGAACTTTTTCTAAAATTCCACGTATCCGTCCTGGTGGAAGAAGGTCCACTCTTCGTCCCAGTCAAGCATCCCCTGCACGCAACAAAAAAAATAATATTTTGACCCACTTGTGCTGACAAAGGCAGGAGGCAAGGCTCAGACGTCATCAGCGGACAACACGGAGGGACCTGTGCCCGGTAAGTCATTAAATACGGTTCGAGCAGCGGATACCGTAGAGAAGCCCGACTTGTCCAAAAGAGAAAGTGGTAAATCAGACGCTGACATAGAGCCGCGAGCGGCAGTCTGGACTGATTCGGAGGCCTCTTATTATGAAGTGGAGCCGTTCAAGGAAAATTGTTTCAACACCAACGACTGTGCCAGTATGGTCCTGCGTTGTGATGAGATACAAGTGAAAGAGGCAGAAATAACTCGAAGAGACTGTTCTACAACGCATTTAACTAATCTGAGACATATTATTATGGACTATGGTTACCAGCCGTTGAATAATGGATTCATCGTCATCTCCATTCGACGCGCTGATAACGCGTCACTTAATGCGCCTGTGCAAGAAGTTTTTAAAGAATGAGACATTTTCAATGGGTACATGATTATCCTAGTCGATGGGCGTCATTGGAATAGGCCCATCACCGAACTTCTTCGGATTAATCGAAGTTTCATCCACAATACTAGTGTGGTGGATGTGTTTATTACTTATCGTCGCGATGGAAAAGACTTGACGCACAGTGGGATGTTTAATATGTCTTCTAATACCAACAAGAAAAACGGAACTGTGAGGATGGAGAAATCTTATTGCGCGTATTGAAAGCTTTATCCGCATACGAAAATTTGTTTAGGAATGACTAAAGCAAGGAAGTGAGAAAAATTACTAGAGAATAATACATTGCGGAAGATCTGCGGAACGCGGAGTTTCTGTGATATCATGGGGAACGTTCTACTGGCGCGCCGCGCGCATTTTTTAACTTCTGGATCGCTTCGAAGGTGCTGCGGCGTACATCAACGCATGTCAGGAGCGTACAATTCCTCCAGAAGACGAGGAAACTGCCCGTGAGAAACGACGTGCAGGACAGTCGTCTTCGGCAAGTAAGTCGGGTGCGAGTGGTCGTACAGGACGTCTGACGATGGTCCATTTCGACACAAGACGGTACCGAACGTTGGTGCACGACGATTTGTTCCTTTAATGTGACTCCCTCAGGGCCCACGTCCAGCATACGGAAAGGAAAGGAGCCTTCCATTACGAACTGTTTCTACGAGTACGTCGAAAGTATACAAGAAAATTTCACCGATCTACATTCTACGCACCGCATTTACGTCCCTTACAGCGCATTCTATGCGTAACAAGCAATTATTGGTGAGGCAGGCCGTACTGTCCGTAATCCTTCATTTATTTGGCCGCGATGTTCGGTGTTGTACCGCAAATAAATACGGACAATAATCGTATCACCTCTGTTAACAAAAAAATCACGAAGTACTCTAACCCATCGCCATCCACCGTACGTGATTCCAGCCAAAAAGACAAGAAATCAAGTTCACTATTCCGTAAGAAAGGACGTGGCACAAAGAAAATTCCGCAACTGGACGCGCGTCTGGTAGAAGCGGATTAGTTAGAAAGGAAAAGCCGGAACTTCTGAGGACACGGCATAAGCAATCTGCGTCTTGCAGCCGACGTACGAAGCAGGCAGGGACGGTTCCCGGTTCGCCACCCTCTACGAAAAATTCTTACAACACCCGTGCTGCTTCCGTGGCTACCAACGATATTCACACGACGGATCATTTAGGTCATCACCCTGAAGATCTTTCCGTACGAATCCTACTTCTTGGGAAGGATAACGAAAGGTTAAATAATGGGTCTACACGGCTCATGGGACGTTTTTGAAAGGTTACGGCGGATTACGAACTAGCCAAAAGCGAAAGTGAGCGTCGTGACGTCCAAATCAAAGCCATTACTACCGTGATAAATGATCGCAACGCCAAACCAACCAAAATAAGTCGGAACTGGCACTACGCATGCCCCCAGCGGAATTATTTACCGACATTTCGTACGTTTTTGTGAGTAAAAAGCGCAACAATAAGTCTAATGACCTCTCTGATAGTATTCCCGAGGGGTTTCTATCGTTTGGAAAGGTTTTCTTTCGTTCGTTACCAACATGGTCACAGTTGGAGATCATGGAACTCGAGACTATGTCCCCATCAACACGCAAGTGGGTCGGAAGTGCAGTACATACGCTCCAGTACTTCCTCACAATCCTACATACATGCAACACTTACAGCAAGTTATGTTAATGCTACGATGTGTCCGCTACAACCGCTATCATTGAGCGCAACAAACTTCTGTTACAAGCCATCATCAGTTAATGACGCTTCAGCTCTGCTGAAAATATCGGATCTTCTACGAACTTCACATTCTTGGAATTAAATTTACAGTGACCCGGATAAGCTCAAGGATTTTTCAAACTCTGTTGTTAAGACGAATATATTTCATTTATTCTTATGTAGGCATATATCTGAGGTATGTACCAAACGGCGGCGCAAAGCAAGAAACTTGTTCTGAACACTACTAGGTTACAATAACCTGGTACACGGGACGAAAAAAGAAGACAGTAGCGGAAACAAAACTAGTAACGATATGCGTGAAGCGCAACATGACCTTGCTGAGCTTCCTGAAAAGTTCTTCCCGTCAGGAGTATACCCTGGAACGAGCTTGTCACGTTGGCGCACTTTACCGAAGTTTTCTCTCCGCAAGGGCGGTGTGGATCCACAAAATTCTGTTGCACAGAATACCGAGCGCCCTGGTGATTTCTTTCTATCTAGCTGTGTGACCGAATAGATGTTCTTCGCATTTTTCGGATACGCAAAAAACTGAACCGGGTATAGCGTAACCGACATGAGTTGTTTACCCTTGGTCGATTGTATATGTGGATTGCCGCTTCTATTCGTTGTATAACCATTATATCTGTACGTGCTTCTGCATTGCAGCAATCATATTACGATTGTATGTCCGACCTGTTCTAATGTGTTTCCGTGACATTCTGACCGGTGCATAGAGAGTCGTTAGTCTCGCTTTCCCAGAGTTCATAGAGAAATTTCCGGTTAAAAACGCCGCCAATTTACTGCGCCATGGCCTGACGGAAGTGTGTTACAATGACAGGACAAATATGCACTAAATTCCTGTAAGACCAGGATGATATGAAAAGGAAATAAGTGGAGGCTTCGGACATGTCTGTGATTGTTACAATGGGAAGGCTGGGACGAACGATTTGATGTAAACACTTTTTCGCGACGGTATGATGTACACTTTGGAATGACATGATTTTAGGTAGTGCGAAGTCTTATACGATAAATATGTTGTGATACAGAAGAATCTCCCTCATCCAGGCTTATAGATGGCTACAATGCACACAGGTCTGACCTCGGGAATGAAGTCATCTGTTAAACCAACATGGAATGTCCCACTCCGTCCATAATTACCTCATGACCGCGTAACGACGTCAAAATTTACATACACTAAATCATAACGCCCGTACACTGCGGTAAAAACGGCGGATTGTACTTGAACAGCGGTGACATGAACGACGCAACACACATCATCGAGGAAACATTTCGCAATTTCATGATTAGAAGACTCCCCAATGACTTCCTCACATAAAGCGTGGCGCGGTGTATGACGCATTCCACACCCCACCCACTGCTCAGCATTATTCCGTATTTTCATAATTGGTAGAGAATGCATCAGAACAATGCTATAGCTATCACGGGTAGTACGATTCGTAAGCCACCCAAACGTCAATGCTTTCCAAAACTCCATACAAACCGAACCGTCATCCACATTCAAATTGTAACAGAGTATGGCTCGGATATTTTGTTTTGTGATTCCAAATTCTTTAGCACAATGTGCAATTTTTTCGAGGTATTATCCGTCGCTTCGCACACGGTGTCATGAAAACTTTGCAGTGCGGATGCGCGTGAGCGCAAGAGAAACCCACAAAAAAACCAAGGGAATAAGCAAGGAATTGCAAAGAGTTTTCGAAGTCCCTCTTTCGAGGCGTCTGAGCAGTGTGGTAGAGAGTGACACGAAATCGTCGTGTCCCAGAATTTTCCGTTGAGAACGGATAAAACGAAAGCTAAAAAGCCAGGTGACTCGCCGGAATTTGCGTAAATAGGACCGGAAAGGACAGGGCGTATGACGTGAGTCCGGGAGCGAAGTACGGTGTAAACCGCGGCTGATTTTCGTACAACAAGACGAACCCGTAAGGTTTATGGGTTGAGGGCAGAAATGGTAGGCGAAAGCCGGAAGGCAACGCGCTATGCCACGGTGATGAATGTCGGGTGCCCGAGTTGCGTAATCCAGCCGAAGACTGTCAGGTACAGTAGCTTGGCTGGCACGTAAGTGCTAGAGTGCGACGTTGAATTGGCCCTGCAGCCAAGTTATTGGTTCGAAGCTGCAGTAATGCAATAAGCACATAAGTGCAATAGACTTGGCGAAGACCCGTCATGTACGGTATCTTGCCGAAGTACACTTTCGTGTGCTGCACTCTGTCCCGTTGAACTTTCCAAAGGTTTTTACTTCTCACCCGAGGATCTATGACTCTACTTCTAGAAAGTACCGCTAACGCGACTGCCTACATACTAACTTCCCTCTCAGGGTTAAGATAAACAAAATAATGGAAAGCCGTGTAAGCGGCGTAGTTTACGAAGGCTACTCCCGTTCTAGCCAGGGAAGGTGAAATGGATGGCCTTACCAGGCCCGACGAAGTGTCGGGCGAGTTCGGATCAGGAAAACAGCGCAAGCTGCACGCATTGCTGCAAGGGTAGGCGAGCGATATAGTATCTCCGGGGCCTTCCGATTGCTCTTTGTGAGGAATAAATGTGTAGGCCAACTTTCAATTAATGCAATTCAGCCCTTAAAATGTTTTGCCCGTGCAAACGGTACTTTAAAGGCGGTACAGTATTCCGATCGCTCGGTTTGGTGTAGAAACGGGGTCGATTTTCATGGACGTAAATCGTCCTAATTTCGGGTTTGGGAAATTCATGCCATATTAAGGCCCAGCGAAAAATGAATTGCTGCATTGTCGGTTGTCCAGATTCTGTCGGATTGGTGCTTATTTGCAGCGATTCAAATCCTCCCGTGAAATAGGGCCTGATTAAGGTACTTTGGCGTTAAATGCCGACCAAACGCGTGAACGTAGAATTTTGGCATTATATTATCTGAAATCTTATATCGCCAATTTCAGATTCTGAAATTCGATATATACACGTTAGCGTTGCACCACACACGGACTAAAAGTTTCCCAGATTTTTCATCGCGTTCAATATCGGTGGCGGTCGGACGATACGCCTTTATGCGAGCCGTACGAACAACTTCTAGCGTTTAGTTATGGTTTAGAGGGGTTTTCCAGAACTCTTTGCGCGAATTTAATTCAATCGGCACGCCCTAAGAATAACAAAGACTTGGGAATATCCTGGAGCTTGGATAATGTTAGATACATTGAACGTTGTACAAAACGCAGTATATTTATTTCCCGTCAATGTACTCATCATCATCTTCGGTACATACAGTTCTTGCATCTGAGCACGAACAGATCGGGAATAATTGAGTACTATTTCTTCCATTTCTGTTTCAGTCCGTTTCGATGCACTTTCGTAGTTTCGTTCCAACAGAATATGTGAATACTTGAAGACGGAGACGTTAAGAACGTGGAGGCTACCAAAATGAGTTACGTCTTCTTCCATACGATCCATAAGATGATAGTTGAGAGAGGCATACAATTGATGTTCAAACTCAGAAAGACTTGTTGATACCACATCTTTGAAGGAGCCAACAGGATTTATAAGTATCTATGCGCATGATTGTTGGGTATTCTCGTTTCATGTATGTTTTGTCGATAAAAAAATAGATGTAGTAGTGCGGTACATAAACTTTGCATTGTGATCAATGGAGCAATATTTCCGAGACCAAGCATTTTGTCCAGTAATGCACACAACATGGGAAAAACGATGTCTATTTTAGGATAGAACTTGCCCTCCATCATCCTTTTCAATCCATCTTTTTTATATACTCCATATTCCCGGCCCTCGTGATCGTGACTACTTAGGTTGAGCTTCACTCTAGGTATTTTGAAATAAATTTCGGCTTCGGCGAGATAATTATTCACAACACGGATGATAATATTTTTCGAGGAACCCCCGCTCACCAGACCACCTTTCTCAGCGCATTGGTCGGTGGCATACTTTTTAATATTTTGGACATCCCAAGATGTAGATTGTGTAAAACCGTAAAACTGAACAGGTCATACGTACTGTGTATATATCGCACGGTGTAACAATTGGACTATACTCCATAAAGGACTTCCACATCTGCAAAGATCCGGACCCAAATGATTCAACAAGAGCACTATGACTATCCCCGCAATGCCCGAAAGAAGTGTTTTCGATGCGAGATTAACGAAGGATTCGGGTTACTATCAGTCCTCATAATACGGGTTCCATGCTCTCGAAATTTCCACATACATCGACGACATCTGAAAGAAGTTCTCACTCCAATTCTCACAGCAAATGATAATTTCGCCTCGGGTAGATCACAACAGCATGAGAAAAACACGGGGAAATATCGAAAATATATGTTCCTGAATGTCCTAGTCGCGAAACATGTTTTCACCACGTCTTCCAGTGATTGTAATATTTTTTTAATGAGAATATGCAATAACCCGTTCCGGAGTTCACGCTCTTTGAAACCGGTAGGTATGACAATCAAATATCGTTACGGTCTTTTGCAACATCAATAGATTAGAAATAGGCAAGATTCTAATGCATGTTCTGCGAGTCCGAATACACAAATCCAAAAATTTAGGAGGACTTTTAGCACCAAAACATGTGCCAGATAACCCAAAACATGCGATACACCAATACCAGTAGCTGTCTTGTCAGTAAATATTTGTAATAACCCAAAAATTCTACTGGGATTGTGTGAATTTGAAGACAAAGTTTCGTTCCAAGTTCTCCCACCACACGACATCACCTCCTCTTCCATATACTGCTTGGTACAGTGGACGTGTGAATATCATAAGATTGCTCTAAACCTGTACATTGTCTTTTATTACATGCTTCTATTTTCTTACGAAGTACATTGACTGCGTCAGCAACATACATAACGCCTTTCCATGTTCCACATGGACTTTTGACTTCCTCATATTTTTACCACTGCCGTTCCATCGCATTTAACGCATATTGTCTTTGACGATGTCGTAGTTCTGAGACAGATTTAACTCCACTTATCACGTTTTTCAAAGCTGCAGACCCCTCACGAAAAACACTGAGTACTATTTCCATCTCATCATTGCTCAGTTTCCCCGACATATACGACAGAACAGGTCGATAATTTCCAGGTTCTCAAACATTGGCGCCAATGAATAACTGCCTGATTCAGCATCATTCTGATCCCTTGGTCCATTATTATCAACAATTCTTCCGTCATAGTCCTGCTTAGCGCGGAGGAACCCTTGAATAAAGTTTTCAGATATACATGATCGACTGTGTAATAAGACACATAATCGAGCTCAGCGATACCCCAAGGACACAAGATCGAATGCTTCATTAGAGAGAAACTATTATTGAACGCAGGAGTGCACCCAAGAACACGAAAAAGAAATGTACTATCAATAGCGGGCGAGATGGCTTTTTGGTTGAGGTCTGACACTTGCAGATTACTTGAGTTCGCATGCACGTGAAATTCCGGGATATAAATAACTTACTAATACGTTCCAATAATTCTTACATCGGCAAAACCCTGGCATGCTACCCGTAATCCTTGAAGGATTTGAGCACTGGCCAAATTATTGGTACATAGACACACGGAACAGGTGGCTCATAAATAGGTACATACTTACACCTTCCAAACATATTGCAATAAGATCACCCCTTTCCCCCTTATAGAGGAAAGCAGATTATTTG
>JAVCKV010433626.1:0-12365 GCA_032274145.1 Herpochondria borealis | reverse complement strand
GTTTTAGCACTTTTGAGAGTAACACGTAATTTTCTAGTAAATTGCGAGGTTTTAAATTGTCTTGAAATAGCGTAGACGTGTGATAAATAAAAGCTCGAACTTTCAAATTCCTGACCAAACTCCCCGGGTATTGAAAAAAGAGATCCTGCCGGAACTAGTAGCCAGTAACCAGTAGGAAAACAGAAAAACACGTCTGCACATAGCACCGTTATATACGGTCGCGCTCACGCGCACGCAAAGTAATTAGTCGCGGCTGCGCTCCGATGATACTACTAGTATCGGCTCTACATACCAGGTTTCTACGAAGACCAGTAGGAGGTTTCCGGTACGCTCTGCCGCTTTGACGGGATTACGATTCTTGAGTCTATGCCAGAGAATTCGGGCGGTGAAGGTAGCTCTCTCCATTCTCTCGCTAGAGAGACTAACTAGCTGGTAGCGACTACTACCATTCGCCGCTGGATACACAAGAGTGTACTTGTAGTAGACGAGGTCCAAGAACACCATAGCTGCAAAAGACAGCGCTGATCGCGACAGTTAGATCTAGCCACGGTCAAAAACTCTATGTTAAGACTATTCTCTTCGCTTCCCTCTAGAGAGTCGTATATACAAATATCATGCACAAGTAGCTAGTAGAGCCCACTGCCGCCATTCGCGGCTGGCTACGAGAGAAGAGTGCACTTGTAGTAGACGCGGCCAAGAACGGATGTCATAGACTGGGCTGCTCGCGACAGTTAGCCCGCATACAAAACTGTGTTAAGTCTTTTCTCTTCCCCTTCCTCTCTAGAGAGTAGTATTTACATCTACCATGCACATACTGCGTCACGGATTAAAGTTGCTCGGAACTAGAAGTCGACGCTCGCGACTAGCATTTCGAAGGAACGACTAGAACCTGATCACAGGTCGTCTACACCTTGAGTCACATCTAGCAGAAATGGCGCCCACAACGCAAAGGCGATACTGGATGTCGCAACTCTAAGCCACAACTCAGCAACTACATGTTAGAAGAAGGCCGCAAACAACTATGAGGCTAGAACCACTTTCAAGTTATGACCAAGTTCTAGGCGCAGCCTTGTCCTACCTGCAGTCGGCTTCTCTATAGACAACAACTCTCCAGTTGTAGCTAACAATTTATAACGGAACATAGACCTTGTGCCGCCAATCACGATAGACATTGTATTGTCAAACACAGCCTCCCCTCTAGCTAGAGCTACAGTAGACTTCTACTCTCTAGAGACGCAGCTTGTTGGCTATTATAGTTCCGGCTCGACTGTCTGCGTATGTAACAGTAAAATTAGACATTATATGGCCACGTACTCCAGTACAGCCTCGCATCTAGCTAGTATACTTCTACTCTCTAGAGGTGTAGCTTGTTGGCTATAAAAGTTCCGGCTCAACAGTGTGCATGTATGCTGTTCAGAGTTTAGAAATTCTTGGGAATTAACGAGAAAAAGTATGTTTGTGTGTACGTCGATCGAGACCCTATTTACCAAACCAGTATGTTAGAAACCACAATGCTGTCGGAACCAGGCTGCCCACTAGCACACCTGAGGCACCCCATATACGCTGCACCACCAAGGCGACGATGCTCCACAAGGCAACAGTTGTAATGTCAGATTGTCGCATGAGTCGACGATAAGTCACGCTCTTGTCCATTGCGCCCATAATACATGCCGGAGGTACCTTGAGCACCTTGTTGAGTAGCATTCGGAACGCCACATTCAGGCTCCACAAGATGCGGCCAGCGCGATCTCGGTAGAGGGGTTGACGATATTGATATGGAGATCCGAAACGTGACAACCGAATCAATGCGGCAATCTCTGGCGCTCGAACCTTTTCATAAGTTTTCAACGATTCAGCGAGATTAGATGGCTTCTTGTCCAAATCATTTCCCGTCACAATATCCTTGCCCTGTAGAGCTCTATCGAAGGATACAACGTCAGCAAAACCGGCATTGATTCCTTGCCCAATATCTGGGGGAAACGCATGAATAGCGTCCCCCACCAAGACAACCCCCTTGTCGCCATCGACACTTGTCAGTTGCATACCAGAACAAAACTGACATTTGGGAAAGGTTGTACCCTGTGCACCCGCAAAGCGCTCCCACTCGGCATCATCAATCAGGCTGTTCAAATCAAGTCGGGGAAAGGCTTTCGTGAACCATGCCTTGATTTCTTCGCCGGTCTTGAGTTTCCACACGTCGTGATTTGGACGCGTAATGACATTAGTTGGTCTCACCATGTTGGGGTCCTTCACAGGCAATAGACCCAGTGACACGTAATCTTTTGGGCCTTTATTGACAGAACGAATAGCATATGTGGTCTCTGATGTTGTCTTGGTGTCGGGAGGAATCACAAACCCTGGAGGGAACTGGAGAACTTTCATGCGCAAACCACTGGCTGCAGACGACCAAGTCTTCGTCTGAAATTTCTTTTGACTGGCGGTTAGCCAACTGCGATGGGCATCACGAGGTGGATTGGCGAGCAAACCACGAACGACAGAGTTCATGCCGTCAGCACCAACGACTAAATCAGCTTCGAATGACTGTTGAAACCGAGACTCAATCGATTGCGTGTCCATCACAACTACTTCAACGCGTCCATCCTCCAACGCCTTCATCTCCATGCACTGTTTGCAAGGAAGCACTTCAATCGATCCAATATCAGTTTTGCGTTCCTTCTTGCGATCCTTTTCCTGCTCTTGAATCACTTCCTCGAGCAACTCCACCATGGTGTGTCGAGAAATCCAATAGGAAGGTTCAGCTCCAGGTGTGGGTGGGATCTTATCGGGAATTGGCTCCTCTGGATCTCCAGGAACAAGAACAAGGTTCCCCATTCCAGTGTTGACTGAACCTCTCTCAGCAAGCAGCTCTTGAACTCGTGGAAAGGACTTGGTCCATGTTTGACCTCTCGGGTTGACAAGATACAGATACGCCTTGGTGGGGTCATAGCCTGAGGCTTGAGGCGCTTGCTCCACGAGAGTGATATCATAGAAATGAGGAGCATTTGATAGTGTCAAGGCTGTCGCGAGGCCCACGGGGCCGCCTCCGACAATGACTGCCTTCTTCTTTTCGCTATCACCATCATCACCGCCCCCACGAGAGGAAAACAGCGCTGTGGGCGAGGAAGAGAAGAGGCCACTCTTGTGCGCAATCAGGGCGGGTCGCTGGAAGGCAGATACCACGCCCAGTATCACGATGAGAATGCAAATAGCGACCGACCTCATAGATGCTGTTGTTGTCGTTGTTGTTTGACAAAGAGAACTCTTCAATCAACTAACTGGCAACAGGCTACAGCAATCAAAATGGGATCAATTCAGTCAGCCAGATCTTTGGGTTGGGTGACGTCATTCACCTCATTGCGAGCTATAGCTCGCGAGCTTTGATAATTTTGGCAAATTCAAAAAGTAAAATGCCGAACACCAGGGAAACAGACAGACGTGCATGATAATTTTTGAATGACAGCCGCCGCCACCGACCACAATCCAGTCCATCGACCATGGCGTTTAACTTTGGTGGAACTCCAGCCGGGGGCGCTCCCGCACCTGGTGCTCCAGCTCCTGCTTTCGGATTCGGAGCTGCTCCTGCACCAGCGAATAACAATGCAGCACCAGCTGCGTTTGGTGCAACACCAGCAGCCGCGCCAGCTGGTGGTTTCTCCTTTGGAGGCGCTCCTGCACCAGCGACTAACACTGCAACGCCAGTTGGTTTCGGTGCAACACCTGCAGCAGGTGGTGCCCCAACGGCTGTAGCACCAGCTACTGGTGGATTTGGAGCGCCTGCTGCTCCAGCTGCTGGTGGTTTCCCCGTTGCCGGTACAGCGCCTGCCACCACTCCTGCAGCACCGACCACTGGTGCAGCTCCTTCCGCAGGCTTCTCATTGACTCCTGCAGCACCAACTCCCGGAACGCCTGCTCAAACGTCTGGAGGTTTCGGCTTTGGTGGTACTCCTGCTGCTCCAGCAGCACCTGCAGGAGGGTTGTTTGGAAACAATACTCCTGCGCCTTCTACCGCAGGAACTACGGCTACTGCAACCTCGTCGGTTCTCAAAGTTCCAGATTTTAACGAAGCATTTCCTTTCTTTCAGCTTCCATCGAAAATTAGAGTGCTGGAAGGCAAAGTGTCCACGGGTGACCAGTATGCAGCTCAGCAACTACTAGAACTTATGCAGGAAAAGGAGGTACTCTCGAAGCCACCTGCGCCCACGTTCTCTGCTGCCAATGCTTCGGTGCGCCAACAGTTGCAACAAAACCCTCATGTCGAGCTCGATCAACGACAAGCTGCTCTGACGCAGGACATGCTCAAAGAAGTGTTTACCATTGCGGACGAACTTCACTTGTCAGAAGAACGAGCCATGTCCTTGTACAAGGAAGCCTCGAAATCTGACATGAGAGAATTCCTGAAAGGTTCCACCGGCACTGTTCTGAATAGTGTGACGATGGCAGCCTCGGAACTGTTCTTCATGCAGCGATCTGCGCTGCTTAAATCAATTCTCCTACTTTGCCAATGTCGACTGGAGCGCAAGCTCCTCGAAGCAACCGATGTCTTACTTCAGAAAAACCTGATTGGAAGCCTTGTAACCTTGATTCAAGACCTAACCAAGTGGACCTCTCAGCTGGATCAGCCCTCTACTCAACCTATGCCAAAACCAAACAAGAGGTGGTTGAGTCACTTGTACCATGAGCGACAGGTGGCTGCGGAATGTCTCTTCTATCTGACTTACTCGACACAATGCAACACTTCTGAAGTTGCAGCCCTTATCGATTTAATTCATAGCCTGACCAACGAGGGGCTCGGGGCGTTGGACCCCATCAAAGACGTTCCAGATGCCTTTCACCCTCAGCCACAAACCCTTGGTTTTGGTTTCACACAGGCACTGCCGCCACTTCGCGAAAAGGATGTCCGTGACTGGGAAAAGGAACTCGTCGAGAGCGTCTGGAAGAAGAGGGAGCCGCACACGTTGCAGTGTGTCTCAGTTCTCATTTTGGCTGTATTGTGTGCACTTGACACCAAGCAGGAGTTGTTGAATCGCGAGACTCATGATGTGAATCAATTTGGAGTGGTGCGTACTATGAAACTCTTTTGTTTTGTTTGTTGAATGTATTTAGGCGCTGTTCTCACCTAGCGTTTTCTCCTCTCCTCCAAGGGCAATACACTCTTTCGCAGCCTGGATGCAACTGGTTCGAGTGGTTCATTGAACGATGTTTCATCGATCCACGAACGACTTCACGGTGACGCAGCCGTCACGAAGTGGTCACGCAAAGATATTTGGGGAGTCTTGGCTGCAGCGTATGCTCTTTCACTGCGTCCCGTGTCGGCGGTCGTGGCGTCTCCTCGCTCTCAGCAGGCTTCCATGGTGAAGCGTGCGTGGCAGGCTTGCTTGAAGGCACCAACTGATCACAAGTCCTTTACGTTTGTCCGGCTATCGTTGATGCCTGCGATCTCGAACACATCCAAGCCGAGTGACCCTTGTGATTTGCACGAGTTTCTTCTGAGTGTGCTCTCTGAATTCCTCTCTACGTTTTTGGACGTGGTTTGTGCCTCAAATGCCATTCCTCCCTCCCGCTCGCGGTGGTATGACAATGCTACTGAAGTGCTCAACATGAGACGCGAGGAACAAGAGCGTACACAATCTTTCTATCAGTCGTATGGAAACACTGCGCCTCAAACCCAGGAAGAGATTCCAATGGAAGTCGATCTCATGAAGCGACCTGACTGCATCGATGATATATTTGGGATTGCCGTCGCCGTTTGCTCTGAGGGGCCTGACTACTCGAGTCACTTTTGGGCAAGGGAAGAATATCGCGCCGAGAATGGATCGTTGCAAGTCCGCCCCATTTCTAGTCGAGCCTTGAAGAAGCTCGAACTGTTGCAAGGCAATGACAAATCGTTGATACCTACGTATGTGTCCTTCTTGGGAGCGTTGGCGATCTCAGAGCCAAGCGCTGTCTTTGATTTGTTGAGTACGACCACAGAAGGCAGCAAGGCGATGGACTGGAAGACTCTCTTTAGCACTCTCCGTTGGTATGTTCGTAAAATGAGTGACGGATATGCGCGAGAAGTAAAACCTTCCACGACCACCTCAGAAACTGCCGGCACGAGCTCGTCCGCGTACTATTATGGTATCGACGATCCCGGTGACAGTACTGGAGGCAGCTCGACAATGTCATCTGGCGGATCGTCACAATCGGCTGCGAATACGGGGCTCAAAGAGCTCGGGGAAATCAACACAGCTATCGTCTTGTCTCATCTCGCTGTCATTACCAAGGTGGCTGCCAACTATGCCTCCGGACGAACTCTGTTGGCAACGATGAAGTTGTCTCTCGAAGATTCCGAGGAGGGCGATTCAGTGCTTGTGGTGCTGTTTTCGTTGGCTATTGCTCCTCTGACTCCTCATGTAAGAGGTGCCGTTCTGGCAACAATTGCAGCATTGCTGAAGTTGGAGGGTACCAACGAGAAAGAGGAGCCTCTGATTAGAGATTTGGCTCGCAAGGGGTGGGATCTTCTGGAGCTCAGCCAGGCTGTACCAGTATTTGCTTTGGATCAGTACCAGGGGAAGGACTCCGCTGCCGTTGCGCAAGCAATGGCTTTCCCACCATCCTCTATTTCTGCTGCAAACAGTGGCGCAGCAAACTCGTGGCTTCCCGTGGACCCGAAATTTGGAGTAATTTTTGAAATGGAGCATGTCGAGAGCCGTCTTGGCTACTACCCATCGACGGAAGGATTGTTGCAGCTAATTACTTCTTTGGTTGTTGCTGCTGGTTGTCCGATGGACCTAGGACAAACAGCGCAAGAAGGTAAACCAGGTCGACTCCGACCTGGATGCACACCATACATTGAATATGTTGTATCATTCGTTATTCCTCGAACACTGGGGAGCAGCAAGAAAAACGATCGACTCCCATTCAAATCTGGAGTGGAGTCGTCGCGCTTGGCTAGTCGCGCCCTCGAGGTTGTCGAGGCCGTCTTGACGAGGTTTGCTGTTCCCTCGGGCAAGAAGAATCCAACTTTTGCAGATGAACTGAACTATCAGAAGCAACTGTTGTCGAATACAGCTTCGTTGTTGAGGTTGCCAGAGGTGACGGAGAAGTTGATGCTGCCTCCAACCGAAGCTGACATGTTGGCTTTTCTTGCGGACTTTGACCCGAAGAAGAACATTGTTCCACTCTCCGAGAATGCAAAAGCAGCCGTGTCTTTACCGCGAACCAAGTCCCCCGGCTACTTGATTCTTGCTGATATGCTCTCGTCGTCTGACAGCGACCTGCTTCGGGGACTCAGTCTCATCCTCACACACGATGGGGGGCGTGAGGGGATGCACTCTGCCTATGGACAACAAGATTTTCGATACAAAGTCACATGGGCTCTTTTTGGGGATACGGTACCGTCCGTAGCCACCGCGAAGCATAAGCAAGAAAGCGTTCGCTCCTTGCCTTTGCAATCTCTTCTGAAGGCAGTGTTGCCGACAATGGATGTAGCCAGCGATCTTCGAAGCTCTACAGATTCCATATACTGGAGAACGCGGTCGATTGGCAGCGCTTTGCGCATTCTGGCAGCTGCTTCTGTGAGGGAGCAACAGTTTCTTACAGCGTTGTCTGGAGTGACGACTATCGTCCCTGCGCTTCAATTCAAAGCAAAGGTGAATCTGGTTCAAAAGAAAAATATCAACCTGACCAGCGTGAGAGATGCTCTCAAGATGTACACCTCTCATGGCTGTCTTCCCGCGGTGGTGCAGTGTCTCCCGTGTATGTCATCTAATGATGTAGAGGACAGCGCAATCTCGGGTACTGCACTAGCGCTTCTTGTGTACTGTTTCGCGAATTCATCGGCCAGCTCGAGCTTATCTGCAATTGACGCCCGATCAATTCCTGGCGAGCTCCGCTTTGCACGAGCCGTGGCGGAACGACTGGCGATATCCTCCAAGAGGACTGAACGCAAGGAAGATGCAGACATTGTCCGAGTGATCCTTACCCTCATTCAGTCCGAGATGTCCCATGTTTTGCTTGGCTTCCCTCATACTTCTGCGGACGGCTTGGACGCTCCAGGTGTAGTTTCCCAGCCTTTCGTTTCGAACCCAAACGAGTGCTTGTCGGTCTTGCTGGACCGACTTCGCGATGACGAATTCTTGACGAATCCAAGCTCATCGGGCGTCGCCTCAACATGTTTTGAAATCATGTGCAACTTGACTTCGCTGGCGGCTAGCTCTCACGTTGGACCAGCTGTGCTCAAGCATCTAGCTGCTAGGCTGACAGCTGCAGACTTCTGGAATGGCGGAATAATGAGATTTCTCGCGGTGCGAAACGCAGAGGATACATCGTTGCTTGCATCTACAATTGCTCAAGGGAGTGGATCCAAAGGCGTTGAAAACGTTCTGCACGGGGCAGCGTATTTCTTTAATGGACTTGCGACTCATTGTGCAATGAAAGTCCAATTGACCAGCCAAGACTCCCTATCGAAGCAAAATCAAAGGCTTCTTAGCAGTTTACTCGACAAAGAGTATCATCTCCTTTGTAATGCAGTTCAGTGCCTACCGCTTCACAACGAAGATCGCGCCTTGAGCGCTTTGGGTTTTCCAAAGTCTTTGCTACCGCTTGGAAATGCTGTTCAGGCATGCATGTATCAAATGGAGGGAAAGCACGAGTTCGTTGCTGGCTATTGGCTGATCGACGTTGCAGGTCTGAAGAAGAAGCTGGCGACGCCTGAGAGAACGTTTGGAAGCGATGAAGAAGAATGTGTGAAATGGGCAGAGAACTGGAACGAACACGTGCAATGGAATTCTGCAGCAGCTCACCTGTCTGGTGCTACTTCAAACTTAACTGAAGCTTCGTTGGAGTACTCCGACTGGTCTCTTCAGTCGGGAATCTCCAATTTGCTTCACCAGTCTAACGAGCTTAGTCTGGCTCGGGATTCTTCCTTGCTTATCTTGCTGGACCAAATGGTTGATCGCCTGGTCGGAGATAGCGAAAGAGTGACATCAATGTCCAACCGATTACTCAAGGCCGCCTCGATCAACATATCTACGGAAGTTCTCCTTCTTGTTGAGCGACTCTTAGCTTCCACCCGACACCGACTCCATTTGCCCCATTTTGTGGAACGTATCGGACTGGCGACTACGTCGTCGTTGATTCATCAAGGCTCTAATGAGCTCCCTGGGGTCGACGACGACGAGAGGTCCGTTGTGCTCGGAGCGGCGATGGCCCAGATCCTGGACTCTGGCAATGTCGAAATCTCTGAGAAAGCCCAGGATATTGTATGCCACGCGGCTGCCTCCTTTTCGGAGCTGTGCTGCCACAGCGTTAACGACCAAACAAGCGATGAAGCTGCCAGGAGAGCTAAGATTTCCATGGCTTCTCGCTCTATTCTCTCTTCGCTCATCAGCTCACTGGATGCCGGCAACCCCGGAGACATAAATCCAATTGTTGCGACATTGGCAACTACGACTGCTCTTTCATCTACCTCAAAAACGGCACTACAAGCACTCGTTCAAGTCATCTCAACTCTTGATGATAATGTCTGTCTCCTTCTGGAGAAGATAGCTTGCAGCAGTGAAGGTTCAACTTACCTGGTCAATGCAGGTGTTACGAGGGCTCTCGTTCTCGCTGCGAGCAACTACAGCAAGACGCAACGATCATCAATGAATAACCCACCCTCCTTCTTTAGGAGCAATCTTTCGCTAATACGTGCTCTCCTTGCATCCGAATCATTGACAGTTGGGAAACGAAATGAGTTGCTTCCGAAAATTCAAGAGCTACTGGTTTCCTATTCCGCAGTCATTGTACGCGCTGCCGAGGCTTTCCCACGAAACGGTGAAACTTGGTTAGATATCGTGCAAACTCTGGCTCTAGCTTTGAATGACAAGCGACACAAGACCACGTTTGGGAAAGGAATGAGAGAGGCATCGAGGCTCCAAGGACTAGACAGACTGGTTGGAAACGTAGTCACTCTCACCGCAAGCCTCGTTGAGTTCCCTTTCCCCGCTCGATACCTTCCTTTGCTGGCACCAAAGCTCCATGCAGAGACGCCTGAACACGTTTGGTGGGAAACTGTAGAGCAACAACTTTCAACGACTGCTGCCGCCGCTGGGGACATCACTCTGCCAGCCCCCCCAACTGGCCTGGCATTCATGGGATCAACCGGAACCCACCACGGTGGGAAGGACACGCATTGGTCGTCGCAAAAGTACGAGGCGTGCTATGCGGCTGCGCAAGTCGTGGATGCGTCATTGACATTTCTGATTGAAATATCAGAGGACGACAACTCGTCTATGGAGTTTCCTGTCCAGAAACTCGCGCGAGGCATATGTAGGCTGACTGATTCGTGCAGGGCCATGTCACAGCGATTAAAAGATATCGAAGCCTTCTCAAAAGGAAGTGCAATGGACGTTGGCGCCTTCGACAGTCACACCCAGGAAGCTATGCTATTGGAGCAAAATTCCCTGCAGGAAATAGCTCCTCTTTTCGGACGGTGTTGTGAAAAGCTGCTAATTGTGGGCCATAAGCAGTTCCAGAAGATGCAGATGGCGAACGAGGAATCATTCCGTGGTCTTCAATCTATTTCCACCCCAGGCATGAAATCATTTGCGGAGAATGTGCTGGTAGCTATTCGGCACACCGGGCTTGATACTATGGGAGTCCAACGTTCGATTGAGGGGTTGGAGGAGTCAGATTTTGCAAAGACATTGGCGAAGAAAATGCAACAGGATTTAGCTAAAGTGCTTAAGTAGATTTTAAACATGAACGTTTGCCCCACATCTCTTTCCCAATGCTACTGGCAGCGAGTGTCTCTCCTCGGATCTCGTGTACGACCTTTCGATAATGCCGGACGTGTGAGAAAGCGATCTTCGTCTGTTTTCACCCTTGCGCAATCGCTGATACAGAGATTCCCTGTTGTGGACTCTTTGATTTCTGATGTCTCTCGAGGGAATTTTCATCAGAAACTGAACTCTCTCCTCCGTGCCATCCATCTGGTGATGGCTGCAGGCAACCTCAAGGTCCTTAATGGTGATCGAGAGGCGTTCGTGTTCTCTTGCTGTGAAAGCGCTTGACGACTTCCCACTGTTATTTGATATCATGCTGTTGTTCTCATTGTTGCTGATAGTTTGGTTGTTTCCTTCGAGGAACGGAGGCGACGACTGCGATCGTGACCTCCTGCCTCTCTTCGTGTAATCTATGAGCTTCCTTTCTTGGTCTTGACAATGAGTGCTTCTTGACTCCATAGTTTGGATTGGTGCAGGCAGCTTCATCTGGAGAGACGACTTCATTGCGAGAAATTATGGGAAATGGGATAATACCTCTATGGAATTGTTTGTGCGAAAAGCGAAAAGATGTTTGCGAGTTGTTTCTCCGGCGGATTTTCGTTCGCAAGGTACGAGAACGTGTAGGTGTGATGTTCTGCTTACCACATCGCCAAGTTCTCAAGAACACAAGACTCTTGCAAGTTATAACATGTCTTCGGTTATAGTCGGCAAAATCCAGACAGTATAGAGCTTAGAGAGACTGATGGTCGCATAGTTCACAGTAAGCAAACAAGGATTCTGGAGGGGGCGGTACTGAATCGAAAGACATTACGAGTACACCTATAATGAGAATTGACATTGTATCGTACGGATGTGGAGATGTTCTTCGCCGAAGCCTGGTGAAGGCCACTTTTGGCCCTATAGCCATGGAAATTACTTGATAGCGTCACCTCTGCAAAGATAGTGGTGGAATCCGTACTCGTAGAGTGAGTCGTGACTCTCCGTACTCGTATGCCCACAGTTTGCACACTAGTTCTCCCGCTCTTGCTCAGACAGGGGTGCTACCTGATACTTGCCTATTTGCATATCCATGAGCGACACTACTGTACTTCCATCATGATAGCAGTGAAACGTGAAACTCTTACCCTTTTAGACATGAAAATGTGCGTATGTGTTCCCGAGAGCGTTCCCGGGGCCGTGAGAGATCATGTGTGTCACCAATGCCGCTTCCGCGAACCTCACAAAACATCATACTCGCCGGAAACGTCACCAATACGCCTAATAAATCATATGTAATAGAACTTGGGGAACTAAACATAACCGATACATTTTCATTTGAACGAAATACAGGTTGACCGGGGGAATCAGAAAGATCGGCACGTTCATCACAGGCCAATTTGACATGAAGGGTCTTAGGGCAAGGACTTTGTGATGCAAAATACAGAAGGGCGGAAGTAAAATCTTCGGGAGAGAAGATAGGACGATCGCCAAGCTGAAGAATGTAGCTGCCAATCTAGCGGAAGTTGGCGGAGTCAACATGATGACTGCCAAAAGAGCGATTAAATGCGGAGACGTAGGCGCGCATGTACCGTGGGCAGCGTTCAACTTGAAATCCTAGCGGGTGTGGGGCGGTAGGTT
>JAVCKV010433515.1:0-12366 GCA_032274145.1 Herpochondria borealis | reverse complement strand
GGAAATATCCACCAGACATGACCCAACTCGAAAGCGGCTGTACGCACCTCTGTACAGTACACCTGGGGCCCGCGCGTACCAACTGTAAAGTGACTTACAGTAGTATGAGCGCAGTCGGCCGCTGGGACCCAGGGTGTACAGTGCCAGGTACAGTAGTGACGTACCACGCGTGCACGCCCTACTGTACAGCAATGTACAGTAGGTGGTAGAAATCGTGCACTGTACGCCACTGTGCGTACAGTCAATCTGGGTGGGTCGATCACGCGTGGTGACACCGGCCACGGTTGGGGGAGGCTGGAGGTAGCCGCTGCCATGCGGCTACCGGGCGCAGGCCACACGAAATAGGGGGCCCCCTTTTCGGCGCACCACACAAAGCCGAAGAAAAAAAATAGAGAAATGTGGAAAGCGCGCTTCTTTTTTCAAGGAAATCGTGGCAAAATGAAAAAAATCAGTTGTCCATGATACACCAGTTTCACGACAGCAAAGCGTGAAGATGATTGTAAGCATCGCTACTATCTTCGGATTTAGAATCTTTTGAGCGATCTAAGCAAGCATATCTTCAGAGTGCAGAAAAACTCCTTCGCGACATCTGCATCAAACCGCATAAGGAAATAAAATTTAGCCAGAACTAATTATTCAAACTTCTTAAACCGTTTTAGGGTCTGTCAGAAAGTGGCGACTAATGGGAGAGAACCCTAAGGCAACACCTAAAAGAGACTATTGGCATGAAAAAATGCCACTAATGACGCAGCCTTGTTCTTAAACTCAATCGGAGAAAAACTCTCTGGTCTCTGTGCAGCGTCTGTAGACGACATCCTGCATGCCGGAGAAAATAAATACGGATCCAATTACTTATCTCTAATATACAGATTCCAATCCAGAGAAAGAGAATTCGAATAGGTTTGATTCGCTGGAAAAAAATCAAAAGAACAGATGAAGGGTTTAAAATTCATCACAGGAACTTCATCAATAAGATCCATATACTCAGCGAAGATTCAACGTTTTCTGATTTCAACTCTATAAGAGCGAGGCTTTCCTGGGCAACCCAAACACGCCATTATATTCCTTGTGCTGTAGCAGTCTCGACTTTAGCCTTTTTCAGGCAAGAGTGCCGGAGTAATTGCCTGGGTTCAATTACAGAGTTTGGCGGTGTGGCGAATGTAGTCAGACCCACAGTCGTTTGGTCTGATGAGTTAGCGATGAAGTTGAATGGTCTGGTTCAAGGTTGATAATAGCTGGTGGTCGATTTATTCATCGACCGATGCTCCAACCACTTCTTCATTTATTGCAGTTATATATACACGGAAAGAATCACATCGCATTCCTGTGCATTGGAACTAATGGATAAAAACGTTGTAAACGGAATAGATTAAGCAGCTAGTTACATCTGTATATACATTTCTTCTGGAACTGGTTTAGGTTTTCAGTTGTGATATGTTAGTCGCTATAGTGAACCAGATATCCACTCGTGTTGTATTCTAAAGACATGTTGAGAATGTTACACAAAAGTGAACCACACAGCATTCTATAGACACGTTGCGGGTGTTGAAGGCAGAATGGTAGAACAGAAAATGAAAAGTAGATGAACAGAAAGGAAATCAGTTACAATAGTGCATTGTTGGTACCGCGCGGCGAATAGATGCGCACAGCTCCTAGGAGGAGCTACTTGCATGCCCCCTTCAGGCTGGAGGCCAGGGATCCGGTATTTTATTGGGCGAAAGCAGATAATCCTTCCACTACAGTACCAAAGTATCACGTGGTCGAAGGGGAAACAGGATGCAATCGAATGGACGCAGGCGGCCAAGAAAATATTCTCGAATCTATGTGCCAATGACGGCAGGGATCCTTGAAATTCGAGATCGTGGCGGTTGCTCGGAACGGGAGCGATAGATTTAGTGGGGGCGATTTTTTCTCTAAATGTATATTTCTTCACAGAAATCTGCGTGGTCACGGAACCGCGGAATACCCTGGTCACCGAAGCAAGGAGTTGGTGGTCACGGCAATGATGAGTTGGGATGAAAAACTAAAGTCGAAGTGTCCGGGTCGTGGGACCGCGGAGTCGTGATGAACTATCGAAGTCAATTGAACTGACGCAGCGAATTTCAGAAAAAATTCAACTGGTCGCGAAAGTAGAGACTCACCACCTGTGTGACCAAAACCCGGTTCACACAGTACGGATCATGGCGCGCTCGCGCATTGCCGATTATCGCAACACATCCGCGAATGAAAAAATGAAGGTCGGGGTCTTTTATTTTGTTCTCAAAGAAGGATCTGATTGAACAATTCTGTTCATATTTCGGGGAAAACTGAGAGATATTTTAATGTTCTCAATATAACAAGTGATGTACTCACAGATATCGCCAGCAGTGCCACTCGAACCACTGAACTCGATAACTTCCTGATCACGAACAGCCTCAAGATCCGCAGTTGCGACTGTCTTTAAAAGCGAGCCACAATTTTCCGTTTCCTCAGCACAATTGGTGGTCATATAGTTTCTGATATAACCAATTGGGGGTGCAGAAAACTTTGTTCGATGTGGGCAACTGGGGAGCCCCTGTCTTCTTCTTCTTCTTCTTCTTGACACAAATTTCGCAAATGCGTTTTCCTGATCATTCGGAGGAACTCAAAACGTCCTTTGAGGTCTTCCTCAGTCCCGCAGTCGTCTCTGGAAAACGCGAGCGTGGAGTTTCTGCGTTCTCATTCGACCAAAGACTGATTGCAGCTTTCGTACCGATCAGACGGTCACATGGTGTTGTTTATGTCGAGACGGCGCGTGCATCCGTTGACGGGGTGCTAGTTGCGGCCGATTCCTCAATGCATTTTCGTCTCTTCGTCGGGGATGAGAGTGACATCTCTAGAATCTTCATCGTTGTGGCTGTGCTCAATGCTTACGGGGAGATCTGAATACTTCGGGTGGTTACGTAGACTGCGAAAAGCGAGATGGATTTTCAAGCTTCGTGTAGGTAGTCTTTAGCATCATAGGACATCTTGGATCGTTTACCCAAGTTCTTGGCAATCGCCACCAAGAGAATCTGGTACTCCGTTACACCAGTTGGATGTGACGTCTAAATGAGGTGATGCGACTTGCGGATTTTTTGAATGTCTGCAGGAACCGCTTCCCTTTTGGCCTTGATCGACTTTTGTTTTCGTTTGCCGTACTGCTTCCCGTGCGTCTTGTTCGGACAGAAGGATTTAAACCTGTCAAACATGGTATCGAAGTACCGCGGTCCTTTATGATCAAAGCCATCGATAGGATCCTCAATCGCGTAGATTCATCTGCGCGCGAGATGAGCGAGCTCCGTGTCCATCCAACCTGCACCACGTACTATGATTTCCTGGTTTTGTTGACAAAGGAGTAAAATAAGCACAGTGCTTAGGGTGTAAGGTCAATGTGGCGAAGAGGAGAAATTCTGGATAGCGAAATGATTCGGAGGGACAGAACGCAGAAGATCGATGGCGTTGCAGTCACCGATTGAGCGGATCTCTGGTGTTGCAACCGTCGGTGGCGAATACGGAGGTGATTCGGAAATGATTCTCTCAGACCATATTTTTGGAGAAAATACGGCCAGTAGAGTTCTTTCTTCAATTTTTTGAAAATAAAGTGAAGATAAGAACACCGGTAAATTCAGAAATTTGCCTTTATCCACAAAAAAAATAAAACGTAAGAAAATAAATTACTGATAAAAACACAGCAAACATTTATTAAAATTTCCATTTTGAATTCTGAAAGTAGATTTAAAAATTTAGAATACTAGAGGAGAGTTTATTACCGCGCAATGGTAAACGTATTGAAAATTCTGACCTTATTGAACGATTTACACGACGCTCGACGTTAAGTTAATTTAACAATTAAATTAATAACTTGGTGAAACCTTCCATCGGGTGTTAAGATATATTTCAATTTTCCATACTTTTACAATTTTTGCTTTTATTCGTAAGGTATTGAAGTTATAATTCTCGAGTATTTACAACATTTATAATATTAAAATAGGTGTATAGTAATTCAAAAAATATTCCGATGTAATAATTACCGTACAAATTATTTATCTTCATAATTGGTTCCTTCGTCCTGCGGGGAACACCGCCGTCAGTTCGGAGTAAACAGAAGGGAACTACAAAAATTAATGCTGTGTGTCTGACTTTTAGAAACGTCGAAAGTACGTCTCGAAGAAATACTCTTTCTGTCCGATACTGATTTTCTAAAACCATCTCCTGGCTTTTTACAAAAGGTAAAACAACGTCAACAATACCCAATTTTCGACCCTTTATTCGTTCATTTAGGTGCTTACTTACGACTTGTTTGTTTTGAAATGGACAGCATGGATCATCCCGGTGGAATCAAAAGAACGCCGCTGCCTGCCACTTTTCAAAGAGACTGAAAACAATGCGTTTTCTGTTGAAAATGGAAACCAACGATTTCATCTACAGATATCCGTTCTTTGCACCAATTTTTTCATCGTTTGCGCCATCCGACTTTTCATGACCTTTCGAAAGCATGCACATTTCTTGCTCGGCCACTGACCGATATCATTGACCAAAACGAAAACGAATAAATATGAATGTGCATACATGCCCAGCTTCTTCATATTTTCCAACTACTCTGCAAGTCCTCCTGTTTTTCTTCCAAGCCTAGTGCTCCGACCTCTTTTACAATCATGGAAAAAATCTTCGGAATCTGCACCTTCGACTACGAACGCATCGACCCTCGCGAACCGACCTTCTCGGTAGAGGTTTCTGACACGATTCACGGCGACCTGGATTTCTCCTTCAATCTAGTGCGTGATTTTTCCATGACATCGCCATTCTGGTCCAAATCCCTCAAGGTCACCGACGTGCTTGATAATGGCCACAGCGCCGGCGTCGGCAACGTGCGCTATTTTACCACGAACCGGCGGTCTTACTCCGAAATTCTGCTCCATGTCGATTTCGACGAGAAGTCCTTCACCTATGGACTTCTTTCCATGTCGCCCGCCCTGCTTTGCGGCGCGGTTACGAAGGTGTCGTTCGCATCGGTCGACACAGAGAGCTTCAAGGTGACATGGAAATGCATCTTTCAGCCTGTGTTCGACGCACCTGCGGTGATTGCCTCGATTAAGAGCGGACAGAATGCGGCTTACAAAGGCCTTATCAAAGCAGTCCAGTGTTTTAACAAGCCCGTTCTTGGTGTGGCCTCAATCACGCTTGCGAAAGGTTCGGCTCAACCAATTGCGAAGTATATCGGCGTCCGCGTCGCCCATGGACCTGAAAAGACTGTAAAGACGAACCCGGATGGATCGCCAAAGGAGATCCTCCATGTCGAGCACAGTATACGATCGTACGACGACCAGGTTATCGTTACTTTGTACGAACGGTCGCTCATCGGAAATGATACTCTTCTTGCTACGGGCTTTTTACCCGTCCGCAAGCTCGACACCAATCGTACCAGCCCTACTATTATGATGAAAGACCCTGCTGGGAACGACGTGGGTCAGTATAAACTGGGCACCTCGGTAAAGTGGCACCATCCCGAGCCAACCGAAAGCGAAACAGAGTTCGGAATGGCTGCATTCGCCGTCTTCGACGTCATTAAGAGGGAGGTGATGAAAATTGCGGTTAACTCAGTCACGAATATGGATGAGTCCAAGCCATATAAGTACAGCGAGTACGACAGTTCGCTCGGTAAGATGCCGAAATATTGCTCGGTGCTTCCGAGAGCCGAGGTGATTGTACCGAAGCGGATCGCAGAGCTTTTCCAGCGGAACACGGAGTACGTCTATTCGCAGGCACCGATTCTCGGGCTGATGGGTATTTTAAATGGAATTCCCTGCAAACCGAAAGAGGCCGAAACGTCAAGGCAGAAAGAGGTGCTGAAAGCGGCAGTCCCAATACTGAACGATCCTTTTACTGCGCCCTTTCAAGGGAAGTGGATAGACGAGCCGACAAGTGTGGTTCAAAGACTGAAGGACCCGATTCAAAGCGATCTTGAGTTTTGTGCGCAGCTGCTCAGGGGTTCAAACCCCATGATGATCACCATGGCACAATCTGTTGACGAACTTCCAATCGATCTCCAAGGTTTGAGGGATCCGCTTGGTCGCGACACTGCCACTTTGATTAGCTCGAAAAGCCTGCTTTTCTGCAACTATGAAATCCTCGCCGTCGGTGACTATGACGCCGAGCTCGGTGTATACACGAACCAGGCGCAGAACATCAACGGCAATGGAACAATGGGCCCGCTCAAATTCTGGTACGCACCCTTTCTCGCCGTTTTCAAGAACGAAGAGGGGAAGCTTGACATTCTTGGTTTCATCCTCACTCGCTTCAAAGAGAAGGCGAACATCGTGTACAACCGCACAACAACCCCTCCAACTCTCTACAAACTCGCAAAGCTCCATCTTGCATGTGCTGACAACCAGGAGCATCAGTTTGTCGAACATCTCGGCTTCGCGCATCTTTGTATGGAACCGTTTGCCATCGCCGTACATAACGCGTTTCCTCCCGGAGAAAAGCGCCACCCGATTGGACAGCTGCTCCATCCACACTTCCAGGACACGATCGGAATCAACTTTCTGGCACGCCAGACACTAGTCTCCGAGGTCGCTCCATTCACGGACACAACGTTTAGCACAGGGACGACGAACGGAATGCGCATCTTTTCCCAGGCATACAAAAAGTATGACTTTATTCAAAGCAACTTCGGAAACGCGCTCAAGTATCGCGGGTTCGACGAAGAGTGTTCGGATGGCATTGAGGGATTTTACTATCGTGATGATGGGTTTCGACTGTGGAATATCCTGCTCACGCACTTTTCGCGTATTATCAAAATACTTTACGGGACAGATGTCGCAGTCTCTATCGACAGGGCCCTGGATGTGTGGTGTATGGAGATGCGTGATTCGGCAAAAGCAAACATTCCGTCATTCCCAGTCCACTTCCTGACTATGAAGCAGCTTGCCGAAGCTGTTACGACGATTGTGTTCCAATGCTCTGCACAACACGCAGCTGTGAATTACTCGCAGCTGCGGTACGTGACGTATGTGCCGAACCGACCGGACAACATGCGTCTGCCAATGCTGCAGCCAGGTGAAGGGAAGGACATCGATGAAGATCTGCTGTACGCTGCACTGCCAACCTTAGCGGCCGGACAGTTCCAAACAATGTTCGCATATCTGCTGACAACACCGCCTGACAACGCGTTCAGTGAATATACGACGTTAATAAAGGCGTACCCCGAAGAGATTGAGAATATGCTTAGGGAGATGAGAGTTCTTTCCAAAAGTATCAGGAAGCGGAACGAAGCACTCATCGAACAGGGCGATATACCGTATGAGTATCTTGACCCTATGGGCCTTGCGCAGTCGATCAATATTTGATTGAATTTGCCTCGCTCGTAGAAAACTTGGAGTTCAGCATGATATAAAAGAATGTCTTTGAAAGAGTGTTTCCTCCGTCCTCAGTAGTAGTGATAATTTCTTTGCCTTCTGCAAGCATCGCGCAAACTTCGCTTTTGGAGACCTTGAATCGCCACGTGGCTGACGAAAACAACGATGTACGACATATGCGCAAAAATAACTGTTTGGTACGTCTTAGGTATTTTTCAGGCTAGCGGAGGAAAGCGAAACAGGTACATTCGCAAGGCAGTAAGATAGTCATAGTGTTCAATAAGGTTCGAAAATAATGAGACAAAGCCAGCAATATAAGTACGGTAGATTAATTCTAAGCTGTGTAACGTTTTCCTCTTACAAGTTAATGTGAATATCACCATACGGCTCATAGAAAGTAAGAGGCACGTTAATAAACAATCGCGATTTTTAAAGCATTATGGACGAATGAACATCGTTAAAATTGAAATGGCAGTCTTCGTTAATACAAATGAATAATCTGAAGATATGACTAAAAGTATGAAAATATACACAAAAACATAAATAGACATAAGACATATATTTTTGTACAAAATAGAGGAGAGCATGCTGTGAATATATACTATATAATCACAAAAGTAATAACCTAAACATATAGAAACATACTTAAACCCCAACAAATATGTTCACATACACTTAAATTAAATTAATGTGATGTTTCTTGCAACCCAGCTGAATCAGGCGCGACGTGGTCCGGTGAACCCGAAGAACACCCTTATCAGTGTATGTAGATTTACTTCCGTACGTTGGTTCTGTTCGCTAGCTATCTATACTACATGCCATAGTGGCAGGAAGGTAAGTAAAGAAGTGCTCGGTACGATAATTTCCGAAATATGAAATATAATATGAGGCCAGATAGGAATGCAGAAATATGTGCTGTACCAATAATGTGAGAAAGTAGTAATAGCTCGACTAGTTGTTATTCTGTGAGCTAGATCGACAACGCGAACGCATACACACAAATGTATATACATGATTGCATATGCTTATATCTATTTATACGTACTGCATTTGTTGAAATTCATGCAATCCGAAAATCCATGCTGTGCATTTGTGTTGAGGTGTATCCTGTCGCAGATGATCTTTCATCACAGCGAGCGATCATTTTTGCTCCAGTTGGGGAGCTCCTGCTTTTTAAGCAGATCCCGTTCTGGAGCAACGCCCTCGTACTTTCGTGAGCTAGGGTGTACGCAGTGAGTGGGCATCCGCTCTTAATTGCGCAGACCTCTATCGCGCGAATTTTCCTGGTAGGCGAAGCGAAACTCAGCGAGTGCCGAGGCGTGTGAGTCGCTAGGTGTGTTGGAGACTCGTTTGGCTGTGAAAGCTAAGCGAGCGGTAATTCCAGCCGGGTGGTTCTACATTATCCCCCGCATTCGGCTAGTAACACTTCTGTATCCCATCACCTCCACATGGAGAGATCGGGCTGTAGGACTGGGCAACAATGCCTTTCGGGTTATATTTATCTCCGTCCTCTCTACAGTCTCACTCTTACCGAAGCCCAATGTCCATCGGTATATAACCTGTACTTCGTCCACAGTAAAGTCAGCCAAAAAGAAGCCGATCATCTTCTCCCTTCACAGCGACTCAGCTTTAACGATTCAGAGTTCCTCATGAAATATTCGATAAAAAATTTAAAGATTTATGTTATGAAATATCAAACATCCCTCCGATTGATCATGCTTAAAGTTGTTTCTGTTACGAATCGAGTTTCCTCAAATACATAATCTTAAGTTTGAGCTAATATACCAGATAAATATATGCTTGAACATTTATGGCGGATGTTTCGAGAATTCACAATAAAATTCAATTAAGGTATCTTTTATATTCACTTCTTTATTCATATTATTACTTTGAACAGTATAAGATACGTGATAGTGGTTCAAAATATGAGAATATTTAAGTAAACAGTTACAGTAATGAAATAACGATGTTCAATAAAAAATTGCATATCTGTGTCATTGTTTGTACAAAAGTGCAATCCTGTTGCATTTTCATAAAATGAAACATTTACCATAACTTTTATAGTTTATTATTATTAAATTTATCTGAATTTTTTGGTTTCTTAATCAAAACTGAAATGCGAAAGATATACCATATTCTTCAAGAAGGCACCTGTCTGCACTCAATTGAATAACGTATTCTAACCGCACACAGATTACAAATCACGGTTCAAACATTAAGTGGTATTCTCCTGGTGGTTGTCTCTTTGCTGTAACGAAGACCTCATTTGTGCTTTTGCCTGCTGTCTCAACTGCGGAGTAGGCCAAGCACCATCAAGTGATGCCCAATTACTGACTTCTGACACTTTTTAAGAAAATAGAGTAACTGCAGCTGTTCCTTAGAGGTAAGTTACTAAATTCTTTTCCACATGCGGCGACTGTCGCGTAATAACTAAATTACAAAAGTTGTATAATAATTTTAACCGCCAATATTATTAATTGATACAGTAACCAAAAGGAGAATCGATAAAAACGCATGGAAGCAAGGATCATGAGATGATCAATACTTTCACGTCCGTAAATTGTTTCAAAAAAATAGAGAACATTCGCTTCTTTTTTGGAATGATCAGGATATCACCGCACGATGATTTCTCGTAGAAAAAAATCAAAAACATACATTTTTCCTTTTTTGTTAGTGATAGAACATTTAAAATGGTCGTGTTGACAGTTCATGTTTAGTAATGATATTCATTTTTTGTTTATCAGTCTTTTATATTTTGTGTAGTTACCTGATTTGAATTCCTTTTTTGTTTCATGTAATGTTTTTGATTTTCAGTTTATTCTTGCCCGCTTTTGGTCATGTCAGTTTAATTTGTGTCATATATTTCATAAAACTTCATATAATTGATAACTTATGTTTTCTTATGATCAATCTTAGTAGATTCTGTTGTTTATTTCCCTTTTTGGATTTTTGTTTTGCGCAATGTTTTAATTTTTAGTACAATTTCAGCCTTTCTATACTTTTGTCCTTATAGTGATAATGTTTCGTACACTTACTTCAAAGAAAAACCTTTTTATTCAATGATTGTGCCCATGATTTATTTATAAATTTAAAAATTGCGTTTTTAACTTTCGCGTTTTTCCTATCCTTTCCTGTTTATTTCTTTTATTTTTCACCGGATTTTTTTATTATTTCCTTTACTGTTCCCCTTACTGGATTCGTTTTTTATTTTTAAAGGTAATTTTTTAAATTCAATTTATGATGTTCAATAAAATAATTATTATTAATGACTTTTTCTTGACTGTACTTAACAGTAAATAAAATAAAACTATTTGATGTCACACTCAGTTGTTCAACGGATGACAACGTGGTTTGGGTTTTTGGTCTTGCTTGCCTGGAAGTTTAGCTTTTGTCGTGGAAATCAGAAGGAATGCACACCGGTTGGAGGAAGCATGCAATAGAGCACCTGTTTTGGTACTTGTGCAGGCGAAATCAGTACTCCCTAACTACTTTTGATCAAACGGATCTACCAACTGCAGAGTTGTACTACTACTTAATAGCTTGAAATGAATATTACAGCAATTCATACGGAAGAATTAAATAGCATTAATATCTTGATCAACACAAGGCTTCGGGCAATAATATTGCAATTTATTGCTATATTTTATTATTTTGCAAAAACGATTGCTCACATTTCAATTTTGCATTAAACATTGCAATTTTTTTAATTGTTTAATAGATTATTGAAGTATTTTCCTATTTTGCAATAATTATTGCAATGTTGTTAAATGTTTTTGATAATCAATAAAATCGGGTGCGGAGATAGAAGTAATTTATGCATGAATTTGATCCTTTGAGAAGCGAAATTGTCGAGATTTATTTGTCTCTGCGACTTGAAGACCGGCTGGCTAATGAAAGACTAGTAAGGCGTTGGAAATACAGTCTCTTTGTTTCAGGGTTTATGGCTGGGAAAAATTCTGTGTTAACTTCAGAGTAGAAATTTCAAAGTACTTACAGTGGAGACAATTCCAAATTCTGCCCTGAAGACTGAGAACGACATTCCGCCCGTGTAGGAATTCGGAACATGAAAATGTATTACAGGTGTACACTATCAGATAAATGGGCATGAAGAAACCAAGGCAGTAGTAACTAACACCAATGCAACCACTGCACAATGTCCATTCTTCGAGAAAAAACGATCAGCAAACGTCGTCAGCGTTGGGAGCATTGGAGAGCGGTTCTAATCACTCTTGCCCGTAGCGGTGTGAGTAGTGGTTTCGAATTTTCTGGACAGGAGTACGTAGAAGCGGACCTTGATATAACCAATTCCATTCACCGTTCCCAACTTTTATCTACTTGTTCATTCCACTTCAACAAGGTTTCGGACGAGGAATGCCTGCATTGATTCAGATTTAATAAGGAGTATTTCCTGTGTATTTTTAGAGCAGTAGCGTGGCCGGCGTCCCAGAAGGAGCCGAAAAGGAATGGGTAAAGTGTCTCACCTCTTCTAGCTTCGTGTGTTCTACTAAGGCATTTAGATTCCCTGAAACGTTGGACAGAAGTACATGTGATGTTCGGAAAGCCCTCCGAACATATCTCAGAGATACTCTGGGAATCTTTGTATAGGTTCAAGGAGGAACGCGGTTCTCTGTGGGACGGCTTCATTTATTCTAATATTTTCAAGGCGAGGATCCTTTGTATGCTAATGATGTCCACGATATGACCTCTGCGTTTCCAAACTGTGTAGGGTTTATTGACAGAACTGTTATTGGAATAGCCAGACAGAGCGGGGCGCTGCGGCAGAGGGTTTCATACAATTGGCACGAGAAGAAAATGCCCTAAAGTATCAAGCGACCACCGCTCCAGATGGACGTATTTTTCGTGGATATGGCCATGTAGAGGGGGGACACCACAACTGGACTCTTTTTACGCGTAGTGGTCTGTAAAAAACGTGTGACTGGCCTCGGGATGAGGGCGTCAAAGTAGATAGAGTGTGAGACCGAAGGGTCTGAGGGTGATCGACAAAGGA
>JAVCKV010433405.1:0-38707 GCA_032274145.1 Herpochondria borealis | reverse complement strand
ATTAGCCGCATAACTATACACCGAGACTTTCACCAATTTTCGAGGTGGATCAAAAGGAATGGGGGTTCCATTCCCCAATTCAGCAAAAGCCACAATCCCCGCTACTGCTGGAATAGTCAGGAAAAAGAACAAACCCAGCCCCAGCCAATATTCCCACTCTTCCACACCAGCCAGTATCTGAACCACTTCTTCAAGCTGCAGCCCCGCCATAAAAGGAGCAAGAGTAACCACAATCACTCCAAAAGAAATCGACAGTAAAAATGCACGCCAGCAGACTCTCGTCCATGTCAATGTCCAGTGAGCTAAAAACAAACTCGGCACTAAACCACAACCAATTACCATACATTCACCAAGCAACCACAACGGCCCCAACTCAAGATGTTCAACGAATAAAGGCATTGTACATAAGTCAAACAACACCATCCCGCCTAGCACCCACCATCTGGCCTTTTTACAAGGAAGCTTTCCCATCACCAATGTAGCCAGCACCCCCCACAACAAGACCCATCCCAAATAATAGCTAAGTGGTATGGAAACAAACAAATAGGACGCATCAAATTTCCAGAACCCCAACCTCTGTGCCAGAGCATCCAACCAAGGCAAACTTGCCAACTGCCACACCGTCGTGGTCAACATCGCTATCTTCAGCCTTGGGTAAACACGAATACTCAATAGAAGCACAACAACCACTATCAATGGAACATTAAACACTATCCAAAGCTCCCAGCCTCTCATTAGCCAAATGCTACTCGCTCTCCATATGTTTGAAAACTTGGCTCATAAAATACTCCCCTGCTTGGCTCACACCATAACGCTCAATATACTTGAAGTACCAAGCTGGATCCAAATCCCTCCTATAGCTCATACGCATCACCACCCTCGTCGTTTCTCCTTCTGGAACTAACTCCCACTCCACTTTTCTCCAGTGTAGCCAATGAGCTATATGACTTTCATCACTCACATTGATCAATTCGATTTTATATGGCTCAGACTTCGTCACTTCTACTATCAAATCCCCAGGAGATCCCTCTCCTCCTGCAAAATGAACCGTCCATCTATCTCCCACAGCAATCCCTTTACCCTCAATCCTCTTAGGACAAGGAAAACCCAATTTAAGAAATCCTGGTAATTCATTCAAATCAAAATCCGGCCCAATCGCAATCGCCTTTCTTACCTCAGCAACAGAAGCACTCACACGTTTATCCACCTCAACAACCTCTTCACGATTAAAACTTAATCCATCTGTCACTCCCTCGATAGAACAAACAAACAATGTTAACAAAGGAAAAGCGTATAACTTGTATAATCTCCTCTTAGCCTCATTACGCTTTCTAATGCCGTCCGCCATCAACCCTATGATTAAACCAATAAAATAGAACAATGGAGCGGCCATGATGATACAGATGAATCCCTCCACCGCCAATATACCCAACAACAAAAAACACATCGTCATACCCTTCATGATACGTCCTGTTATAGACTCCGCCGCAGGAGCAAAGGCCAGTGCTATCGCTAACACCGTCGGCAGACCGATAAACATCAATGCGGTCTGCTCCAATTGACTCACTACAAGTAGTCTATACAAAAATGAAAAAAGACATAGTCCTATAGCCATGGAAATACACAAGCACTTTGAAACCGTGTTGCTCCGCTTTTTACGGCCAAGGCTTTGGTATCTATGATCATTAGCCTGCTTTTCATCATCTTCAGGCAACGGAACATGTTCATATGGAGAGTTCACGCTTACTATTTACAAAGAATTATTCTATTCAGTCAATGCAGATTTTCAATAGTTACTGGAAATACAATAACAAAGGGGTGTGAAATAGGCAAAAATAAACAAAAAGGTTTCCCGCATCTCTCTCATCTTGACTATTCCACACTCAGTATTAGCTTTCCATCATGCACAAGAGACAAGGTATTCTCCTACTCGTTTCAGGCCCCTCGGGTTCTGGGAAAACCACCCTCTGCGAACGTTTGCAGTCGAACGATGAGGCCTACTACGCTATCTCCTGCACTACCAGAGCCCCCAGACCTGGAGAATCCCATGGCTCAGACTACTTCTTTCTCAGCAAAAAAGAATTCCAACAAAAAATCGAAAATAGAGCATTCATCGAACATGCCGAAGTCCACGGAAACTTCTATGGAACACTAAAATCTGAAATAATCGAAAAACTTCTCAACGGACAAGACGTAGTAATGGATATAGACGTTCAAGGTGCCGCAGCAGTGCGACACTGCGACGAAGTCACCATCCAACACTCTCTCGTAGATCTCTTCATCACGCCACCCAGCGAAGAAGAGCTCCGCAAAAGGCTTGTTGGTAGACAAACTGACTCTGAAGAAATTATTGCTACCAGAATGGAAAACTCTCTCAAAGAAATGAAAGAATGTGACAAATACACCTACCTTCTTGTCTCATCTGACAAAGAAACGGACTACAACACATTCAGTGCACTCCTTTTCAGCGAAAGACTAAGGCAATCACGCCTTTCACTCACCTAACCAAGTTTAACTTGAATTCACAGAAAATCCCTTTAAAACAGACGGAAGACAACACGAACATGAAGCATACAAGAAAAAAGACCTTACTGTGCATCGCACCTTTACTCGCACTCCTTCTCGGAAGCTGCGTTCAATATTCGGCGTCGAACCCGCCAACGCCAAATCCAGCACAACAGACGATTCCTAAAGCCGTCTTCGTTAATCCATACCCAGCTGGCACCTACGCGCACTTTACAGCACAAAAAAGTTATCCCAAGACATACAAAACTTGGAAAAACGACTCACTCTACAACTCCACTCCCGCTGGGCTCACACGCATTGAAATTTCACTCAGTAAGCAAAGAGGCATCATGTATAGAGGTGATCAGGTCATCTATGATTATCCCATATCTTCAGGCAAAAAAGCGTTCCCAACTAAGCCAGGAAATTTCAAAATACTAGAAATGCAAGAAGCGGAAAAGCGCTCAAATCTCTACGGAAAAATCTACGACGCCGAAGGCAAAGTTGTCAACAAAGACGCTGACGCGACGAAAGACGAAATTCCAGAAGGAGGCCGTTTCGAAGGAGCTCTCATGAGATACTGGATGCGTATCACTTGGAGTGGAATCGGCATGCACCAAGGAAGAGTACCACGTTATGCAGCTTCACATGGCTGTATTCGCACACCAAGTAGCGTAGTCCCGAAAGTCTTCAAAAAGGTGAAACTCAATACTCCTGTCAGTATCGTGAAGTAATCCTATAGAATAGCATAGGATTCACCCCCAGAAGTTCATAAACTACCCCTCCATTATAAATAAAGGCGTTTGACGAATTTCTCCTCTTATCTCTTGATGATAGCGAAGAACACCATCCGAATGCAGATATACACTCTGCAAAGGAAGTTTTGAAGCCTCATCATGCGTGAACATCTCTGCCTTGTAATTCATATTTCGGATGTAATTATTTGAAAAATTGATCTGCCTCTCCTCTAATACATCAAAAATTGATCTCGGTGCTTCTGCATCTCGAGGAACAGGAACATTACCAATCGCCTGAGTTGACGGAGGCTCCTGTCCTGGCTGTGGAGCACTCATTGGCGGAGAATGCATCATCAACTGAACAGTAGAAGTCGCTCTGGGAGCGGACATCGGCAAAGTATGAATTAACGATTGAGCGGAAGAAGCTGTTACTGGCCGTTGAGGTGCTGCATGAGGCGGAGCTACAGTATTCAATGGCTGAGTACCTGTCTGTGGAGCTGCGTATGGAGGGGCTACAGTATTCAATGGTTGAGTACCTGTCTGCGGAGCTGCGTATGGAGGAGCTACAGTGTTCAATGGTTGAGTACCTGTCTGCGGAGCTGCGTATGGAGGAGCTACACTGTTCAACGATTGAGTGGCCGTCTGCGGAGCTGCATGTGGCGGACCAGCAATAGGTAATGGCTGAGTGCCAGTCTGAGGCGCAGGCTGCATTTGAGGAGCCTGCCCCTGAGGAGCCTGCTTGTTAAACTTTTGCCGAGCTAATGTTGATTTAAAGGAGTCCATGATAAAAGTTATTTCTTCATTCTAAACGTAGCAATAGGTGATGTATGTTTCAAGAACATAAATTTTTTCGGTCAAGACGATCGAATCGAAACCGATAAAGAAGCATAGTATACTACTCCTCACAGCTTTTCAACATCGTATTTCAAAAAATAACTTTTTTTATAGACTTATCTTTAAAGGTATTTAGTTTTAGTCTATTAATATACTTTTCTTAGCAGAAATGGCAAAACGCCCAATCGAGTGGTCGTTAGAGTGTCTAGCGGCCACTCGATTCGATTCTATCATATATCCATTTCAGAATGTCGCAGATCTCTAAAATCTTCTCTTTTTTCCATCCCTTCCCTTGACCTGCCATCCCTAAACCGATACTTTTTGCCCGTGAGCTATCAGGTATTCGCCAGAAAATATCGACCTAAGACATTTAACGATGTTCTAGGACAAGACCACGTCGTACAGACACTCAAAAACGCCATTGCACAAAAGCGACTTGCACATGCTTACCTTTTTGTTGGCCCTAGAGGAACAGGAAAAACATCCACAGCTCGCATCCTCGCAAAAGCCCTCAATTGCCCCGATGGGCCTTCGATAGAATTTGATCCCGAGCACGGAATTTGCCAAGAAATCGCAGAAGGCACGTCTCTTGACGTACTCGAAATCGACGGAGCCTCGAACAACGGCGTAGAACAAGTCCGCGACCTTCGTGACAACGTTCGCTTTGCACCTACCCAAGGTAAATTTAAAATCTACTATATTGACGAAGTGCACATGCTTTCCACGGCAGCCTTCAACGCATTACTAAAAACACTCGAAGAACCTCCAGAACACGTCAAATTTATCTTCGCTACCACGGAGCCCAACAAAATTCTACCCACTATTATTTCCCGATGTCAACGTTTCGACCTCCGCCCCATCTCAACGGAAGTCATAGCAAAGCATCTGCAGTTTATTGCATCTGAAGAAGGCGTCAACCTAAACGACTCTGCAGCTTGGGCCATTGCGAAAGGTGCCGACGGAGGCATGCGTGACGCCCAGTCCATGCTAGATCAACTCGTAGCTTTCTGTGGAAACACCATTACAGAAGAGAACGTCCTCAACGTATTTGGATTCACCTCAAGGGAAATCATCGCTAATCTCTCTACAGCCATCCTAAAGAAAGACACCACCGGAGCTCTCAAAATACTTCATGATCAAGCCAAAACAGGAAAAGATCTCAGTCAGCTCTTGGACGAACTCATCGCTTGTATACGCATTATTCTAGTATCAAAAGTTGACTCTACGGCAAGCAACGAAGGTATTCCGCAAGAACATTGGGAAAAACTTCAGCAAGCAACTTCAGAGACAAACTCTGACCGTCTTCTCAACATAATTGACATCTTCGCAGAATCAGAAGGTCGCATGAAGTGGGCATCAAATAAACGCCTTCATCTCGAAATTGGCATCATCAAGGCTATACAATCTCTCAACGAAGTTCGTATCAGCGATGTCATCACTGCTCTAGCTGGAGCTGGTCCACTTGACAAACCACCAGTCGATACAACTGAAACACAAGCTCCAGAACCTCCAATACAGCAACAAAAAAAACAAGAGCCTGAAATTCAAATAGAGCATGAAGTTTCAAAACCGGAGACCTCACAAAAACCTAAAACTACACCAGAACCAATTGCCCCTCCCAAGCCAAAATTGGCCCCCAACTCACCGACAACTACTGAAGTAACTGGCAACGTAGATTTCGAAGCTCTTATAGATGCCGCTCCTGAGATTTCTCCAACCCCAGAGCCAATGCCTGAACCTGCTCAGAAAAAAGAAGAACCTCAAAAAACTCAAGAAGAAGACCAACCTAAAGAAACTGGTCAATCACACCTCGACGAAAAATTCTACGAAGACCCGCTCATTATCGCGGCTCTAGACAAATTTAAAGGCCGGCTAGTCAAATCATAAATTAAAAACTACAACTATCATCACACTATGGATATCAATAAACTCATGCAACAGGCTCAGCAAATGCAGGCCGGACTTCAACAAAAACAAGCTGCCTTGGAAGCTGAAACTATTGAAGGATCAGCAGGCAACGGAAAAGTAACCGTAACAGCAAATGGCTCTGGCGAAGTTCTCGACATAAAAATTGACCCAAGCATAGTAGATCCCGAAGACACAGAATTCCTCCAAGATCTAGTGCTCAAAGGCGTACAAGACGCAATAACCAAAGCCAAAGAACTCACAGCCTCAGAAATGGGTTCCCTAACAGGAGGCATGGACCTTGGCGGCCTCCTCGGATAGAGGCACGGTAGCTTATCGCCACCAAATTCATCCAAAACACCATCAAATTCCCTCTGTTATCGCCCCCCCTTTTGAAAATTATTCAACTTCCATGTCTATCACCAGAGACGAAATTGCCGCAATACTCGAAGATATAGCACTACTGCTAGAACTAAAAGGCGAGAACGTCTTCAAAACCAGAGCCTATCGCAATGGAGCCGATACTGTCCTCAACAGCGAGGCCAACATCATCGAACTGGCCAAACAAGACAAACTATCCGGAATCAAAGGAATAGGAACCGCCCTTCAACAAAAAATTACAGAACTCGTTCAAACAGGTAAACTTGAGTTCTACGAAAACCTCAAAAAACAGTTCCCTTCCTCACTCTTTGACCTCTTTGGTATCTCCGGCTTAGGCCCCAAGAAAATCAAAGCTCTCTACGAAAAACTCAACATTGACTCTCTAGACAGCTTAGAGTCAGCTTGTAAAGACGGTAGCATCTCCAAGCTCTCAGGTTTTGGAGCAAAATCTGTAGAAAAAATCCTCGAAGCAATCGCTTTCAAAAAACAATTCGCAGACATGTTCCGCATGGGAGAAGTAAGCCCGCTTGCCATAACCATACGCGAGAAACTAATAGGCCACCCTCGCGTTCATCAATGCGAAATTGCCGGCTCTTTCCGAAGAGCAAAAGAAACATTACACGATCTTGATTTCCTCGTCGCTACCGACTCACCTCAAGAACTAACAGATTTCTTCACTCAGCTGCCGGAAGCTAACAAAACCATATCGCATGGTAGCACCAAAGCTCAAATTCACCTCGAGAACGGTCTCCAATGCGACCTAAGGGCAGTATCTAACGAAGAATTTCCCTTCGCCCTGCAATATTTCTCTGGCAGCAAGGAACACAACGTAGCCATTCGCTCCAGAGCAAAAAAGCAAAACCTCTCACTCAATGAATATGGATTCACCTCTCTCAGCGATACAGTCGAAACTCCAAAGTGCAATAATGAACAAGAAGTCTATCAAGCTCTTGGACTCGACTGGATTCCACCAGAACTACGAGAAAACCGCGGCGAGATCGAAGCTGCAGAACAAGGCACCCTACCTAAGCTCGTAGAGCTAGAAAACCTCCGAGGCACCTTTCACAATCATACCACTGCATCGGATGGGAAAAACTCGCTCTCCGAAATGGCAGAAGCAGCTCAAGAATATGGCCTCCAATATCTAGGAATAGCAGATCACTCGAAGTCTTCCTTTCAAGCCAACGGTCTCTATCCAGATAGACTAATGAAACAAGTCGTCGAAATCAGAAAACTCAATAAACAATGGAGTGACTTCAAGCTGCTTGCTGGTTCCGAAGTCGACATCCTCAAAGACGGTAGCCTCGATTTCAACGATGACATACTGAGTAAACTTGACTACGTGGTCGCCTCAGTACACAACGCTTTTACTTTGGACGAACAAACCATGACAGCTCGCATCATCAATGCCATGGAAAATCCTTATGTAACTATGATTGGCCACCTCACAGGCAGGCTTCTTCTCAAACGCGGCCCATACGCTTTAAACCATTAAAAAATCATCGACTGTGCAGCTGAAACTGACACTGTCATAGAGCTCAACGCAAGTTACTACCGGCTTGATATGGACTGGCGCTGGTGGAAATACGCACGAGATAAAGGCGTGAAATGCTCTATTAACCCAGACGCACACCACATCGACCATCTTCAATTCCTCCACTACGGCGTTCGTATAGCCCGCAAAGGATGGCTACGTAAAGAAGACGTCATCAACACCATGAACCTAGACGAAGTAACCTCTTGGCTAAAACTCTAGAAAAATAGATAAACCCTACCACTTAGCACCATGCAAATCAATAATGCGGCATTCATCAAGAGCCATATAGCTCTCGAAACGCTCCAAGACACCGACAGACCAGAGTTCGCCTTCGTAGGGAGATCCAACGTAGGTAAATCCTCACTCATCAATATGATAGTAGGAGGAAAGAAGAACATAGCCACCGTATCGTCAAAACCCGGACGCACGCAAACCATTAACGAGTTCCTCATTAACAAAAAATGGAACCTCATTGACCTACCTGGATACGGCTACGCCAAAACTTCCAAAAAACAAAAGAACCAATTTCAGGAATTCGTCACTGACTATCTTCTCAACCGTGAAAATCTTACCTGCGTATTCGCCCTCATCGACAGTAAACTACCCCCACAAAACATCGATTTGCAATTCACAGAATGGCTCATGAATTGTAAAATCCCCTTCATCCTCATCTTCACCAAAGCAGACAAATCAAAACCAAACGCCAGTCTCAAAAATATCGAAATGTTCTATGAAGCCATGGCTGAATTCTGTGAAGGACCGCCACGTTACTATCTTACTTCATCTTCTAACCGCCAAGGGCGTAAAGAAGTTCTCGACTTTATCGACACCTCTATTCAAAAAGGTTAAAATAGAAATAGAATCAACAACCTCCTCAGTGTTATTCACTCTTAAGTTTTTTATAAAGCTCTTCTAACTCTTCACTTGGTACGATGAAAGTTTCAGCACGATTTGCCCTAGCAATCACCATACCTATGCACTTTTTATCAAGATTGAGAGCTGGTCCTCCACAGGAAGCCTCCTGCATCGGGATGTCCACTTGAATAACTTTATCAAAACCACTACGACGAAGTGAGAAACGTCCACTCATCGAATCATTCTTGTTCATTCTCTCAGGGCGAGAAACTGGTCGAGCCATCAACTTAACTTTAGTCTCACCTTCCTTACCATCACGAAGATAAGTCAACGCCAACGGGTACCCCGGCTCCATACTAGAAATTATCTCAATGATCTCCTTACGTGTAGTAACCTCCTTGCCCTCAACTTTGACCAAGATATCATCCTTCTTCAAATCAGAATCTGCCGCACCAGACTTGGGGGCAATCCCTCTAACATAAACTTTTTTCTTTTTCTCCTCTAAAGTAACACCCATCACCACAGGAGAAGGTCCAGGAATTTCTCTAGTCTTAGCACTCACTACACCAACACGCACACGACGGTGCGAACGGCTTGTAGCCCCATTAGCCATAATCCATGAGCCATGCTTAGTCTCAGACTTGCTAGCGAAGTCGATCGGCTTCAATCCATTGGCATCCACCTTGATTAAGGCCACGTCCCAACCTGTATCTCTAGCCACAATTTTCACATTTTCATAGAGAACGTCCTTACCAATCCTCACACTAAGAGGTTTTTGCTTCTTATTCTCCTCAACTTTTTCCCCCGGAGTTACCGGCAGCTTGACGATCTTGTCAAGTTCGCTCGCCTTCGTGAGAATATAACCGTCCGAAGAAACAATCACACCGTATACAACACGCTTGTAACCACGATAAATAACAGCACTACGGTCTTGCAGAATTTGGCGATAAGGTTCAAACACTTCAAGAGTCTTCTTCCCGTTCGTACGCAATTCCGTCTCAATACTGTTTTGAGCAAACAACCCACTGCATAATCCCATGCCAAGACCTGCCACTAAAGCTATATTCATCTTTCTCATCTTAAAAAATTGATTAAACATTTCCTCTATCTTTTCGCGAACTTCACCTCTATCGTTTGCTCTTTCTCATCTCTGAGAATCACCACTTTCGCCTTATGTCCGGATTTTTTTTCCTTCATGAAAGCGGCCATTTCAACTTTAGTTTTTAACACTTTACCATCAATAGAGACGAGTACATCACCCTTTTGAATCTTCATCTTGGCAGCAGGGCCCTTTTCGTCCACATCCGAAATTACTAACTTATCGGTTTCCTCTTTCACGGCGATACCCATGTATGCCGCCCCCAGGACTGGTTTCTTCGCAAAAGGGCCGTTGCCCATGAATTCCCCCTTCATCATCCGATCCCATTTGTTAATCTTGTCATCATCATTCACCTTTCGGAACCAGTCATAGCTAGCCACATGCATATTTTGATCAAGTACTTGCCCTACACGACTGTGAATGCCAATCAAGACGCCATCCATATTAAACAATGGCCCGCCTGAGTCACCACCAATCAATTTGCAATCGGATTGAAAAGTAGGTGGTTCGTCACCCATTCGGATGATCCGTCCCAACCTGACAACTGAACCACGCGTTTTGTCAAAACCGCCCGAATGCCCTAGCGAAAACACCCAGTCCTTCAACTTAGTCGTTATCTTACTCTTGGGGTTACGGTCAACTTCCACAAAAGGATACTCCCCAGGCTCCGTAATCTTTAACAATGCTGCGTCCGTAAAAGAATCCAACCCCAAAGTGATAGCCTTCAGCTTAGTGCCGTCTTCCCTGATCACCGTAACCTCCTTATCAATCTCTGCAGTAACGTGTGCTGCACTCATGACAATACCATCCTTACTTACAATGACACCACTACCGGAGCCTTTACCATCGGTAATACTCACTGTCGCCTGACGGCAACGTTCAAGATGTTTATGCAACGAGCTTTGAATAGCCTTAACGTCTTCTAGGGTCTCTGGGACATTCTTGTCATTATAGTAAGGACGAGCTAAAGCCGAACTTGCAAACGGCACGACCGACAGAATAAACGCGGAAATAATAGCAATTGAGATTTTCGGGATATACATGATTTTATAAAAACTGACAGCATTAGGTAAACGCCACAAAGCCTCTGCTTCGTTTAGCATATCATGAAAAATTTAAAAAAAATATACCTTTTCAACAAGAAACAAAGAATCCGAAAGAGAGTAAGAAGACAACCCTGCAAATCGTCCTGAAGGAAACCCCCTAACCTTACAAGAACTATAACAGCAGGATTGCCTTCTTACCCCCTTTCGGATACCTAAAGAGTAACACAACCCACTACTCCGCCAAGGTTTTTTTTACGAAAAGCACAAGCAGCTCCTAGCCCTCCCACTCTGTAGACCTTATGTTTAAAGAGTTTACGCTTTTTTCTGAACTTACATTCATACTGCCCTGTGCTGATTAATCATTTCTGATCTTAGCTTTGGCAAAAAAATGGAGCCTACTATATTTGGTGTCCCAGTAATTCACAGCACAACCTAACGTGAATTTGCCTTTACAAATAACTGCTTGAAAAAACCTTCACTCTGTTAGGTAGGATCGTTCTGGGCACCTTTTAAATACTATAGATACGAACCATAATGGCAATATGCCAGTAACTATAGAAAAGATAAGGCAAATGCTTACCAAAAACCAATCCGCCATTCCGGCAATCACCTTTGAAATTACCACCGCAGTATTCATCACCGGGAAAAAATTTACCCAAACGCTCGAATACACTATCTCAGAACCACTCAAAATCAATCCCACGGCCAACAACATCATCACCAGTGAAGAACGTAAATGAGCTTCCCTAGCACTCTTAGCCATCAACGCAATGCAATACAAAAGCGATGCAAATACAAATACAACACCCAACATTAAGATTAACAGCATTAACATAGATTCCATATCCATGAACTCCTCAGCCATAATCCTAACTCGCTCATCAAACAGCAGCATACTCCCCATTCCGACAAAAGTTGCTAATACTGAAAAGCCACCCATCAACAACACAAACATAAACTTACCCAGAGCAATTCCCATGAATGAAGACGGCGAAAGCATCATAGCCTCCATAGTACCCCTCTCACGTTCACCCGCACCCGCATCTACAGCCACAGACATACATCCCGTAAAAGCTAAAAAAATCATAAAATACGCCCCAACACCCCCCATCTTACGCCCCATCTGCTGTCTCACCGGAGTAATGTTTATTTCCTGAATACTAAATGGCTCTAGCACAGTTAGTTCCATTCCGTTTTTTTTAAGAGCTAATTCAACCACACGTTTCCTCAGAGATTCCAAAAGGTTAGACAGTAAAGCCCTTGCCCTTTCACCTCGTGGATTAGCCTTCCAAAGCAACTTGTAAATTTTATTATTCTCATCCCAAAAAAGCCCTGCATCCACATCCTCAGGAAGAACAGCCTCAGCATTCGACGTATCAGAAAACACCACTTCATTCAGCTCAGTGGAATTGCTAACCTTATGCCAAATCAACTCAGCCACCTCACTCATACTATCGTGCCCCTTCAGCTCTGCTTCAAACAAAGCCCCAGAGCCATCATGTGCAATCATCAACTCGTCTTGAGGCTCACCTTTTACAGACTCCTTGCTCACAGACACCGAAACACCCATAAGCACCGGATAAAACAACAATGGTAAAAACAAAGCCAAAAACAACGTCCTCTTGTCTCGTAACACCTCACGGACCTCCTTCTTCAAAATCGCCACCGCTATCTGCTTCATAACTCTTCCCCCATTTCAGCTTGCTCCAAAATCCGCACAAACTCCTCCTCCAGGCTCCTAGAATCCTGCCTCTGCTGTAATGCCGCAAAAGTATCGTTAAATAGCACCTTACCCTTATGCATGATCATCACATCATCAGCCAGTAACGATACTTCACCCATCACATGAGTAGCAAACAGCACCATCTTACCCTGGTCCCTGCACGAACGCATCATTTCCATCAATGTCCTCGACGCCAATACATCAAGTCCAGCCGTAGCCTCATCAAAAATCACTACCTGCGGGTCATGCAGCAGTGTCCTCGCTATCATCACTCGCTGTTTTTGTCCCATCGACAGAGTGCCTACTAACTTATCCATTAGCTCACCCAATTTCAACCGCTCCACCAACTCATCACGCCTTTGCTTAAAAAAACCTCCCTCCATACCTTGCAAATCACCAAAAAGCTCAAGAGTCTCACGAGGAGTCAACTTCTTGTGTAAAGCTGCCGATCCTGTCAAAAACCCGATAGACGCCTTCACTCTCATAGCCTCTTCCGGCAACACATGCCCACACACTTGAATCAACCCGCTATCAGGAGTCAACAAGCTCGACAACATACGCAATAGAGTCGTCTTGCCCGATCCGTTCGGACCCAGAATAGCAAAAACCCTGCCTTGTTGCACCTCGAAACAGACATCATTCACAGCAACCAAAGGACCTTTCCCTCTGGTCACAAATGACTTCGTCACATGTTCGACTCTTACCATGACCACATATGTAGCGTAGATCCATACTCACCCAATAGAAAATTTTCATTTTTTGACCAACAAACGCTGCCTTTACTGGTAGTATTAAAAAAATATTGCAAATACATCTAAACAAAAACGAATCCGCACGTTGACACAGTGTCACATCCATTTAATATCAAACATATGAATTTTCTTTCTTTCTCGCAGAATCGCATTGCAAAGGCCAACGCACTTGCCTGCGTCTTGGCTACCAGCCCACTTGGTCTAGCTTCTGCTGAAACTCCCTCAGCTCCGGATACTGAGGCCAGTGAGAACGCTGCCGATAAAAAGCCAATTATCAGAAAAATCGACGAAGATCGCATCAGCCTTGGCAAGATCACCGTCAATAAGAAAACCCAAGAACTTTCGTTTTCCGCACAATTGGGCGATCCAGATAACATCGTCGAATACCTCGCTGTGACAGAGCAAGGTAAAATCCACGAGACACTCATCATCACAGAGATAAAACCCCTTAACCTCAACATTGCGATGCTGCTTCTCAACTACAAACCCTCGAAAGATCTTTTCCGAGTCCTTGACAAAAATTACATGTCCACCGAAAAGTTCCACAAAGAACCAGAGACCGTAAAAAAAGCCTCGCGCTTTAACATCTTTGTTGAGTGGCAAGACGGTGACAAAAAGATTTCACGTCACGTTAACGAACTCATCTACAACAGTAAGACCAAGAAAGAAGCCAAATCAAAGCCGTACGTCTACTGTGGCTCTTATCTACTGGAAGGCAAATTCAAAGCACAACTCTCCGGCGACATCATTGCCATTTTTACCGATCGTGGGGCCATCGCGAACTTCTCCAACGAAGGCAGAGAAGACGACACTATCTGGTTTCCTAATAAGAAAAAACTTCCAAAGAAAGATACACCAATCACCATAGTCTTCAGAAAACACTAAGCCAATTGAACTAATGAAAAATACTATACTGCCTATCAGTCTTGCCTGCATCACCGGCTTCACCACGCTCACAGGATGTGAAGAAGCTCCCCTCAGCACTTCTGCAACTACATCAGAGACTAAGGCCAAACCAAATGCTGACCTTCTCTCCATTCGCCAAGAAATGTCACTCGCTATCCAGCGTGGCAACAAATACTTGAAAACTGCACAAAAACCAGAAGGCCACTGGTACGACGAGAAATTACCAGCCTTTACTGCTCTCGCTGTTTACGCAGCCATGGGCGACCCTAACCTCGAAAAAGGCAAAACCCCCGCTTATATCCAAAAAGGCTACGATTACATTGTCAGTAAAGCTCACAAAGACGGTGGCATCTACGGCAAAGGCCTAGCCACCTACAACACCTCACTATCCATCATGGCACTCGCTGCCTCCGACAATCCGGATTACACGCCTCTTATCGTCAAAGGTCGCCACTTCCTCATCAATCTCCAGACAGATTGGAAACCAGGCCCGGACGGCGACAAAAACGTGATGAACGGAGGTGTCGGCTACGGAGGTACCTATCCTCACTCAGACATGTCGAATACGCACCTCGCCCTGCACGCCATTCGAACCGCAGACCTCTTCGTCAAAGATGGAGAAAACGCTTCCGAAGTCGACCTCGACTGGAAAGCAGCAGCAGCATTCATATCAGCCTGTCAGAATCTCAAAAGTACCAATCCTCTCCCCGAGGCAGGTAATGACGGAAGTTTTGTTTACTTTCCCAGCAGCTCAAAGGCCGGCACCTCAAAAGCTCCAAACGGCAAAGAAACTCTCAGAGGCTACGGCTCAATGTCCTACGCCGGCTTGCTATCCCTCATTCACGCCAAAGTCGACTCAGATGACCCGCGCATCAAGGCTGTAGTCAAATGGCTCGGTGACAACTACACCCTCAAAGAAAATCCCGGACTCGGACAACAAGGCCTTTACTATTACTACCACACCATGGCCAAAGCACTTAGTACTGCCAACATAGACACACTCAAACTCAAAGATGGCACCGAAATAAACTGGAGAAAAGACCTAGCGTCAAAAATCCTTCAAAATCAGCGCGAAAATGGCTCTTGGGTGAATGAAAATTCACGCTGGCTAGAGTCTAATCCTGAGCTTGTCAGTGCCTACGCAGTTCTTACGCTCAACCAGATTTACCACTCCATTCCAAAAACCAAGTAGCCTAAAGGAAACCTTCAATAAGAAGGTTATAGGTTCCTAAAGTTTAGTCGTCATCGCATACCTCAGCCTATTTAAAAAGGCTAGTAAGCTTGTAAAAAGATTGAAGCTATAGAGAGCGAAAAAAGAATAGGGACTGTAAAAGATATTTAATAAAAAACTCCGCAACCAGCGGAGTTTTTTTGTGTTTGATCGCTAAAGGTCTTAACAAATATACAAATTTACTCATCCGTTCAATACTCACCCCTAAAGGGCTGAATATTGAATCCAAAAAAGATTAAGGCTTAATTAGAGTGTTCTAGCACTAAGCGTTTAGGCCAAGCTTTCGGTTCGGAAAGAAGTTTTTTACTTTCTTTCAGCTCATCTTTTGCACTCCAAAACATGAGCTCTACCTCCTCCAGTTTCCCTTGCTCACTTTTCTGCTGAAAATAAACTTCCAGTTTTGCCTTTCCCTTTTCAAGCTGCCCTAACAGCTGCTCCACACCTTCCTCATTTGCATGAGCCTCGACCATCCTTGTTAAGTCAATTCCCCATTCAAAACTCTTACCTTCAGTTCCTGGGCCGCCAAGTGGCACCTCTCCAGCCTTTTTTTGGAACATGACTTTAGGCTCCCAGCTGTGAGATTTACCTGCAGCATTGGTGAGCACAAACTTCATCCCTAATGCATTACGTTTCTCATGCTGAGCCTTTATTCTCAACGTAAGCCTAGGTTGATTGTTTTTAGGTACAACATATCCCATGAAAGGTCCACGATCCCAGAACGATCTCCGAGTGACAAGACAGCGATAAAGCACATATATCTTACCATCGTCACCCCACTTCTTGCCCCAACTATTCGCCACAATAAATGCTCCGCGCTCATGATCAGCAAGAGTAACCTCTCCATCGCCATTGATATCAACGTCATTGGAAATCTTTCCGTCACCATTCACATCATAACCCACTTTATCATCATAACCCACGACACACATCACATGTCCGCCGTACGTCTCCCCCCAGTCTGTCCATACCTTTTTTCCTGCTTCGTGCTCGTCTTTAGCGATTTCCTTAACAGGAGCCTTCCACACGTTCGTACCATCAATAGCTAACATACCACCACCACTAGACTTGACCCATCCAGCGTGGTTATACATCCATGCCTTCGCAAGTAACAGGCTCTCAGGTGTATCCACCTTCATAAAATCATAAGCCGCAGCCCTATTTTTCATCGCATTGTGCCAAATTTTATAACCATTTGGCCAATACCCTATAGTCTTATTATAGCGGCCTCCATAATGTTTCTGGGAAGGAATACCTACCTCATATGCCGTTTCCAAACCATGGATCATTTCCATTCCTGAATTTTTAGCTCTGTTAAAGATATTCCATGAGAAATGAGCCGGTAAACGATTCTCCGCTTCTTTAGCATTCGAGCCTCGCAAAGCATTCAGCTCATAAGCCAACATCCCTGCAACCGAGCCTTCCTGTGAACAGCAATTCGTTTTACCTTGGTTTCCTACATGATGCCAAGCCTCAGTCTGGCTATTGTCAACCCTACTAGGTAGTTGCTTTATCTGAGCCCCTGTCAATGCAGGACGTTTTATTTCCGTTCCCCAGCGGTCATAATTTCTCTCAAACCAAGGAAGTGTGAAATATGGTAAATCAGAAGCATCAGTAAAATTACGCTCCACAACTTCCAAATCACGGAAAACAATCGGACCGTGATCACCTTGGATCACCAGCGGCCCTTTTTGGCTTTCACCTTTAAGCGGATGGGATGCAGTTGGCCCTGTCGCAACCACATTGCTGTGAACTATTTTCCCATTCAGTACAACTTCAATAAATCTCGCGTTAGACACCTTCTTACCTCTCGAAAAGCGTGGAGCCTTGAACTTGATGTTAAGCTTATTCCATTCTCCCGCTGCAAGAGCAGCATTCACATTAGGACCCCGACCATCAAAATGAGTGCTCTTCCCCTGCTTCTCTCTTCTCGGATCGTAGCGGGCATACAGTCCCCCCATGTCACCTGAACCCACTTTCTCCTTTCCGTAAGAATCTAATACCTGTATCTCATATCTGCCTTGAACATAGAACCCTGAGTTAGCACCCTTGGGAATCATAAATTCCACTCGAATTTCTTGATCACCAAATGTATCTTTAGTGCTAAGATAGCTCGCCTTGTTTTTCACAGCACCATTGGAAAACAGGTCACCCATCCCCTCTATCAATTGAAAATGCTGTGGATTCTTCTTACTCACTGTTCCAGTTTTCACACGCTTCCACCCAGCCGTGTCCACAAACTGATCTAATTTTTTGAATTGCTTAGCTCCACAAGTTCCCAAAAGACAGAGAGCCAGCGATAGATTAAATGCATTTCTCATCGAACTATTTCTTTAGCTTTTTCAGCAACTCTTCAGCTTCAGCCTTAGCTCTTTCCTTATCTAATTCCATGAGATGTTTTTTCACTTGGCGTCCATCAATAAGCTTTACTTCACCATCGACAAACACCTCTTCTAATGGCCAATCATCACTTCTCTGAGTAGCCATAGGAACGTCAGTATTACCCCTTATTTGTAGATTACCCATGGGATTTCTTCCCCAAGCATATCGATAATGTTCAGGCTCCGAAACCATTGCAGAACTTAGCACCAAAACATTCCGGCTAAGCCTTGGTCTCCCTCTTGAATCTTTACCCAAGACAAGAGCTTCCACTTTTGCCGGATGGTACTTTCTATTTTTTCCAGCCACAGCAAAGCCTTCTATAGCTCCCCCGTCATCAACGCCTCCCACCTGCTTGTCAAAGTGCACATGAATCGCTCCAGCTTTCACCTCAACTTTGGTGACTGTAGGCGGCTCCCACTTTATTTCCTTTCCAAACCCATACTGGGTAGCCAACGCCCATCTTGCGATACGCTCACCTGCCGGGATTTTCAATTGAGGGTGATACCAACGTCTCCGCAAATCATAAGTACTCACAAATCCAATATTCTTATCACCTTTCTGCTTAAATTCAAGAAACGTCTGATACTGAGCCTCGCGAATAAATGGCCCTGGATTCGACATAAGCTCAGAATAATTCTGCAGGGTCTGTTTCTTACCATCCGTACAGAGCGACAGAATTCCAAAGGGCATGTCAGGAGCATTGAAAGCTTTGCGCCACGAAGTCACCATCTGAGGGAATATAGTTCGGTACATTTTCGCCCCTTCAGTACCATTGAAGCAGTTATTGTATCCCTGATGAAAAATAGCCCCCTTCACAGCCAACCCCTTCAGAGGCTCCATCATCCCAAAATAGCAATTCCCTGGTCTGTTTTGATTAACCCGAGGACTCTTCTTTGTAGCCATTTTCTCAGCTTTTTTCTTATCCTTAAGGTCTATATCCCATTGCGCAAATTTCTTTTCCCACGTAGCTCGAAGATTTTTTACAGGTTCAGTCTCAAGTCTATCGATCACTTCCGAAGGAGTCCAAGTCTCCACTGTTGTGCCACCCACCGATACGTCGAGAATACCAATCGGTATATTCGCAGCCTTATGCAGACGTCTCGCAAAAATATACCCAATCGCAGAGACTTCTTTCACCGACTTAGGAGTGCATACATCCCAATCACCCTTTCTGAAGTGTTTTCTGCTCCAACTGCTCCATTCATGCAAACGAGGAAAAGCTTTAACAGGCGTAGGGGACGATTTTTTAGGAATCGTGAGAATACGTATTTCAGGATAATTTGCCGACACTATTTCAAGTTGTCCGTTCTCTGTTTTTATAATCGGCCACTCCATATTACTCTGACCACCAAGAACCCAAACATCACCTACCACCACATTCTCTAATTCAATTTTTTTACTAGCACCCTGAATAGAAATCACTCTACCTATGTTATTCGCGGGCTGAGCAGCAAAAGTTGCCTTCCAAGATCTATCATCCGCCGCCGTAGCCTCAACCGTTTTCCCGCTCCAGCTCACTTTCACCTTCTCTCCGGGCTTCGCCCAGCCTTTGATAATAAAAGGTTTATCCCTTTGAACTACCATATTCGTTTGGAACAGGTTGTTCACACAAAGATCATCCCCAATAGCTGGAAATTCAATAACATCAGCTTTTGGCATCGGCTTTTTCTGACCGAGTGAAACTGAACATGAAACCAATAAAATCGTAGGCACTAAAGCAAAATTACATTTTTTAGGCATAGACACTACTACGCGGCAACATTTCTTTTTCATTCATAAATGATAGAAATTAACCTCAAGGGTTCAATGTCTAATATTGTAGTCCTGTGCGAAAACTACACAACAAATTCAACAATTGGTAAAAAATAAGAAAAACTAACCCAAAGAGATTTCAGCTCTCCCTTCTAGTGCAGAACGACGCATATGCGATCTCGCACGAGTATATCCATTTGTGAATTGCCATTACTTTTGAAAGATAAACATCTATAGGCGAATGGCACTACCTTAAGGCGTGGCATAGTAGAATCTCCTTATTTTTTTAAGGCCTGTAAAGGTAAGGCCATTCTATTAAAACTCCTTTGTTGTTTGATGGATCAAGGGGTGAAAGCGAGTGGTAAAAAGCAATAACTTTCACGATGATACTGCATAAGTCAGTGCGATTCGGCTTAAGGGAATAATCCTCGTTGTGCTTTGACATCAGCTACTTCCTTTATTCCAATAGCCAGGGCTGCCACACGATTTGCTATTTCATGTTTAGCAGCGTACCAAACAACCCTGTCAAAAGCATTTTTCAACATCGTGTCCAATTTCGTCAAGACCTCCTGTTCCGCCCATTGCATGCGCTGTAAATTCTGCACCCATTCGAAATACGAAACAGTAACTCCCCCTGCATTGCATAAGATATCAGGAATAAGAAAAATATCCCCCCTGGCCTCAATAATTTGATCCGCTCCAGGAGTAGTTGGTCCATTCGCCCCCTCCGCCAACACCTTACACTTTAGCTCAGATGCATTGTGCTTATCGATTACCCGTTCCATCGCCGCAGGAATCAAGACATCACACTCCAAAGTCAACAATGCTTTAGAATCAATAGCAACTGCTCCATCGAAACCTTTCACCCCTCCTGTTTCACTCACATAACTAATCAATCGCTCAACCTCTATGCCGTCAGCATTATGTATTGCTCCAGTAATATCTGACACAGCAATCACTGTAGATCCGAATCGCTCCATAGTTATAGCAGCATGAGCTCCCACGTTCCCAAATCCTTGAATCACTACCGTTCCCTTTTTCAAACCAACTTTCTGCATCCCCAAAGTTGCACAAAAAGCCACCCCATGCCCTGTCGCTGCTGTTCTGCCCAATGAACCCTGCAAGTTCACTGGCTTTCCCGTGACCACACCAGGTACCAAGTGCCCCTTCTGCTGGGCATAAACATCTGTTATCCATGCCATCGTCTGCTCATTGGTACCCATATCAGGAGCCATTACATCCACCTCAGGTCCAATAAATGGAGTCATTTCAGATGCAAACCTTCTAGTTACTGCCTCTTGCTCTCTCTCTGACATCTCCCGAGGGTTACAAGCCACACCTCCTTTACCTCCTCCAAACGGCAACCCCATCAGAGCACACTTCCAATTCATCCACATTGCTAATGCCGCCACTTCGCCCAGCTCCACGTTAGGAGAGTAGCGCAAACCGCCCTTAACAGGACCTCGTGACAAATGGTGTTGCACCCTATACCCACTAAAAACTTTCGTGGAGCCATCATCCAATCGAATCGGAAGTGATACCGAAATCATCCTCTTAGGCCACTTGCAACGCTCTCTCACATCGTCGCTGAGTTCCAAAAAATCTGCCGTGCGATCAAACTGATCTGCTGCCATCTTAAAAACTGGGTTTTTTAGCAAAAGCTCATTCATATCGGCCAACCTATCACGAAAATTTCCTGATGCAACGGGAAATCACCCCTTCAGGATCTCTTTAAAAATATAAGGCTCATCTCGATCTATGCCTGCCTAGTTTGATACGCAAAACCGCACAATCTAACAGAATCGAGCAAGTATCGGAAAAAGCTTTTTAACTGTCACAGAAGGCCAGTGCTCCTTTGGAGTTATAATAGCTGAATCCAAAGCACGGTGTTCTCGAAGGTCCTTAGAAATATCAATACTAGCGATAGCTCGCTTCACAATTTGCTTAGCATTCTCCGTGTTCGCACGTAAATGTCCCAACACCGTATCCACCGTCACGTCTTCCTCTCCCTCTTTCCAGCAATCATAATCTGTTATCATGGAAAGAGTTGCTAACGACATCTCAGCCTCTCTAGCCAATTTAGCCTCAGCCAAATTAGTCATTCCAATGACATCAAAGCCAAGCTGTCGATTTGCCTCACTCTCAGCTTTTGTTGAAAACGCAGGCCCATCCATATTTACATACGTGCCCCCGTCATGAACCTTACCACCTTGAGCCTTAGCTGCATCCAGTAGAATACCTCTCACATAGCTGCACACAGGCTGACCAAAAGAAACATGGGCACCTATTCCATCACCAAAAAAAGTGTGCTCACTACGCCTACTCGTTCGGTCAAAAAACTGATCAGGCACAACAATATCTCTCGGAGCATATTCTTCTCTCAAGCTACCAACTGCAGTGACACAGATGACCCACCTCACGCCTAGGCTCTTCAAAGCCCAAAAATTAGCCCTATGATTAATCTCATGAGGTAATAAATGATGATTCCTACCATGCCTCGGTAAAAACCACACCTGTTTCCCCTCCAATTTCCCACCAAGAAAAGCATCCGATGGAATGCCAAAAGGCGTATCTACGACACGTTCCTCCTGCTGGGAAAATCCATCCATTTGATAAAGACCGCTACCTCCAATGACCGCTATAGAATTCTCCATACTATCTGCTAGGTGTAAGCTGGAAAGTAAAGCCTTTGAGATACTCAGTTTCAGGAATCGCCGGCAGCACCGGATGATCAAGCCGCTGATGATGGTTCTCTACTAGCCTCACCGTACGTTTTACATCAACAGATGCTGAAATTACATTATCCAAGAACAGCTGTCGCGTCGCGTGATGAGAGCAACAGTAAGTAGAAAGAAAACCGTCTTTCTCTAAAATTTTAAGGCCACGCAAATGAATCTCCTTGTAGCCTCTCATAGCATCTTTCAACGTTTTCTTATTTCGCGTGAAAGAAGGTGGATCTAGTATCACCACGTCATAGGAATCTTCACAATGCTTCAAAAAATCGAAGGCGTTATGCTCTATCGCATCGATCTTCACCCCATTGATCTCCGCGTTCCGCTTCGTCGCTTCAATCGCAGATTCAGAAATGTCTACAGCAGTTACAGATTCTGCACCAGCCTTGGCAGCAGCCAGAGCAAAACCGCCTTGATTACAAAATACGTCCAGCACCCGCTTGCCCTCAACATATTTCTTAATTGCTTGATGCGCGTCAAGCTGGTCAAGATAAAGTCCGGTCTTCTGCCCGTCTATCAAGTCCACTTCGTAAAGTGTCCCTTGAGCATCTACCTGAAATGGCTCTGGTGAATCGCCATAAATCACTTCAATCTGTTCGGGAATTCCTTCCGCCTTAAGCATAGCTGAATCATTACGCAGAATGATGGATTCAGGCTCCAACACCTCTACCAAAGCCTGCTTGATCAAGTCCAAGTTCTTGAACATCGCCAAAGTCAAGGTCTGAAGAATAAGGTGCCCACCATATCTATCCACAATAACCCCCGGCAAGGCATCCGATTCACTCCAGACTAGCCTACTCAAATGAAGATCCATCCCGCCTCGACGTCTGAGATCGACAGCTTGCTGAACACGTCTCACAAAAAACTCTAGTTCTAACTTCTGCTTTCTACGTGAAATCCTCCGAGCCACAATTTGTGAGTTGGGGTTATAAATCGCCGTCCCCAAGGGCCTATCCCTGAAATCCTTCAACGAAATTAAATCCCCAGGTTCCGGGTTCCCAAATGTCTTCTTTATTTCCGATGCATAGACCCAGTCGTGTCCATGAAAAATCCTAGAACGTGGTTTTACGATGATTCCTGCCATGAGAAAAGAAGTGGACATCAGAATCCCAGAAAATACCAGAATAATGCATGGAGATTTTTTATCTTGATAGATCAGGAAGCCATCTCTAATTATTGGGACTAACCATGGGTAAACAATATAACAAAGTTATTAAGAGACGCCGTAGAAGAGAATATCTCCGACGTAAAAAAGCAACAGAAAAACTTTCTACGCCTACAGCTAAGAAGTCTACCGTTGCTAAAAAAGCGGCTGCTCCAGCAAAGAAAGCTGCCAAAAAAGCCACTAAAAAATCTACTGCTAAAAAAGCCACCAAAAAAGCAACTAAAAAGACTGCTAAAAAAACAGCAAGCAAACCAGCTGAAGACAAACCAGCTGAAGACAAACCAGCTGAAGACAAACCAGCTGAAGACAAACCAGCTGAAGACAAACCAGCTGAGTAAGCTCACTCAAACAAAGACCAAGAGCAAAACAACGTTCTCAAGGTCAAATTCTATCAATTTTAGCCTGTGCAATCTGCATGGGCTTTTTGTTTTTCAAGACTTTAAAAAGGCCAGATGATCGGTATCAGAAGCGTCGCCACAATCCACATAATCACCGCAAGAGGGAATCCCGCCTTGAAGAAATCTCCAAATTTATACCCGCCTGCACCATAAACAAAAGTATTCGTCTGATAACCAATCGGCGTCGAAAAACTAGCCGAACTGCCGAACATGACAGCCACGACAAATGGTACTGGATTCAGCCCCTGTGTAACAGCGATAGTTACCGCGATCGGAGTCAAAAGAGCAGCAACAGCGTTATTTGACACAATTTCAGTCATTACCGCTGCTAATAAGTAAACACATGCTAAAAGTACTAACCGATGCTCTACCAAACTCGTAACTCCCATAGCAATAGACTCTGCCAACCCTGAAGTCTGCATCGCCATCCCCAGCCCCAACATGCCGAAGATCATGAATACAACCTTCCACTCGATCGCTTCATATGCTTCATGGGGCTCTATACAACGCGTCGCCATCACCAAGAACGCTCCGCCCATTGCCAGCTGAACAACAGGGAATTTAGGAATGCCTAAGTGCCCCCCCAAGGCCCCCAATAGCATGAATAAAACGATAGCTCCCAAAGCAATAGGCGCCTTCTTCCTTCTCCTTACCCGATGCTTGGGTTGACTCAAGTTCACAAAATCTTTCTCAGCGAACAGCACATTCATTTTTTCAGCAGGTCCCTGCACCAGCAAAGTATCACCAAAGGCTAATTTTTCATCTTCAAACCGCTCTTGCAGATTCTTACCCCTTCTATGTACCGCCAATATAAGCACACCAAAACGCTGTCTAAAATTCAATTCCTTCAACGTCTGCCCAGCCAACGAACTCTCAGGCCCCAATATACCCTCCATTAATACAGCAGACTCAGTTCTAACTCCGCCAAGACCAAGGCCATCTGTTCCTCTCACGTCAATTCCCTCATGCTCCGAGATCCCCATCACGCCTTCAAGCACCCCCTTAAAAACAATCTCATCACCAACCCTAAACTCTGTCTCCGGCAAGGCGTCTCGTAATCTCGCACCATCTCGGTTCACCTCGATCACTCTAGCCTTACGCATCTTCTTCAAGGGCGTGTCCTTAAATTGCTTACCTACCAACGGGGAGCCTTCCCTCACAAATGCATGAGTGATAAACTCACGACCTTCTCCCGAATCAATCACAGCTGCAAGAGTAACCCTGTCAGGTAATAACTTGCGGCCAATTGTCATCAAATACACGAACGTAATTACCACAAAAACCAAACCTAAGGGCGTGATGGCAAACATATTAGTCAGCTCATTCGTATCAATCTTGTCATTTTCCTTTACCAAATCTGCATAAATTCCAGATGCCACCAAATTGGTAGATGTGCCTATCAAAGTCATAGTCCCACCTGCTATCGCGGCATATGACAAGGGAATAAGAAATTTCGATGCCATGTAGTCTTTCTTACGACAAATAGCCAAAAGAATAGGCATAAATACCACTACTACAGGAGTGTTATTCACAAAACCTGAAAGCAAACTCACAATAATAATCATGACCACCAGCATTTTAGTAGCAGAAGACCCCGCGACCTTCTCAAACCATGTGCCAAGAGACTCAATCACACCAGTGGTATCCAATGCAGCACTTAAAATAAACATGCAAGCCACAGTGATTGGAGCAGGGTTAGCAAACACCTTCAGCACATCTTTGTCACCTCCGCCCCCCATAACAAGAACACCCTGAAAAACACAAAGCATCAACGCCCCAATCGCCACAAGTTCGGCAGAAAGCCATTCTTTGGCAAAAGCCAAAAAAACGACGAACACCAACACTATTAAAAATATTTGATCAGGATTGTTCAACATTTCACTAATTATCTAACCACCTGCATCTTGCCCGTCAGGCAGCCTCACTCAAAGTAAGCAGGAAGCCCTACAAAGAAAAGAAAATAGCATAGCTTGCACAACATCCAACACAACCCACTTATTACAAATAAGATACAAATCAAAAAAAACACGATTGAGAGAAGGAATCTCAAATCAATCATGAAATCTACTCTACGAATGTATGTGAAAAAACGCAAAACTCGCACAGTCTGAGTAAAAACTATATTTTCACATCGTTTCCTAAAAAATAAAAATTCTGTAAAAAAGGATTAGGGAGTATATCTCTCATTTCATTGATACTTTTCTCGAACAAACACAGGTAATGTGAGAATTTTCTTAAAAAATCCGTCACAATTATAATCAGTAACGACAACAATGAACACAAACTCACATGTTCATGTCTTCAACCAATTTCAACCCGAGCACACTAAAATGATAAAATCGACCATTCTCTCACTTATTGGATCTCTGCTCCTCTCAGGCTTAACCTTCGCAGCCCCTACAGAAGATCGCCAAAAATCAGCTGATTTACTAAAAAAAGGAAACTACAAAGAAGCATATGAAATCTATGCCAAATTGCTAGAATCGACCAGCGACTCTAGTTCGTCCAAAGATCTCTCCAGTGCCCTGAGATGCCTGAGAAAGCTCAACCAGCGCCACAAAACCGACGCCCTTGTGGAAAAAAGCCTACTTAAACACAACAGCAATGTTGCACTTCACGTCACAGCAGCCAACTATTTCGCAAAGTCAGCCCAGCACTTCGGTTCCATCATTGACGGTAAGTTTAACAGAAACTCCTACAAAGGAGAGCGTGTCTCCAGCTTCGAAAGAGATCGTGTCAGATCCTTGCAGATACTCCATTCCATCCACAATAAAATCAAAGCTCAGAAAGTTAAAATCGACGCTAAGCCTGCTGCCAATTTTTACCTGACTTTCGCCAAAACTTACAAAGGCAGCCAACGGTCCTTCAAACTCCAAGATCTGACTGATATAAGCAAGCTTCCTGACTACAATAAGAACGGTTTGTATCGCAGATACGGCTTCTACGGAAATACATCAGGGGCTCCTACGACCGCCAACGGCATTCCGATATACCACGAAATTCCTCAATCATTGGCAGATGCCTCAAACGACGGGCAACGCTGGCGAAGCTTGCTTCATACTGCAACAAAGTTCGACCCCACTCTCAAAGACCAAGTAACTAACATCTATGCAGGATTTCTCGAGAGTCAATTCGGTGTGCAAACTTTACGCTCCTACTCCTGGTTCGGTCGCATTAACAGTATCTCAGGTAACGACGACTCACAAAAAGGAATCCTCTCTTTGCATACGCTCACTGACGAAGAATCTACAGCACGACTCGCCAGCGGAGTAAAACGCATTACCTTCCCAAAAGAGCATAATTTTATCTCCATCTATAAAGAATTATTCGAATCAAATTATCATGATGGAAGCAAACTTGCCGACATTTACCTAAATCGAAGACAATTCAAAAAAGCAGTCACAATTCTTAATAATTCTTTAGAGAAAAAAGAAAGACTACATATCAGAACTAAGCTCAATGATATCATCCATGATTGGGCAAAATTTGACAACATTACCTCATCATTCCCTTCAGGCAGTAATCCAAAAATTGGCATGCTCTACAGAAACACAACCTCAGTTTCTATAGATGTTCAAGAAATTGACATCGAAGCTATGCACAACGCAGATATTGAGCTCATCAAATCAAATCCCATAACACTAAACTACAACGTCCTAAACAGAAGCAACCTAAGTCGTGCGATCACACATAAGAAGTTCACCAAGTTCGTAGGCAAAGTAATCGCAACTACTGACATAAAATTAAAACCCAAAGCCAACTACTGGGACACTCGACAGGACATTACCATCCCTGTAAAAAAAGCAGGAGCCTATTACATCACTGCCACCCTGCCAGATAAGAAAAAAATTCATACTGTATTATGGATCAAGGATATAGCTGTTGTAGTGAAAAAAGTCGAAAAAGGCAACCTTTACACAGTCCTCGACAACAACACAGGAAAACCTCTTACCGGAGCAACCATTCATTTCTTCGGCTGGAAACAAGAATACCTAAAAAACAACAGAAAAGGTAAGCGACGTTATAATGTTCTTCACGATGCAAAAACATTCAAAACCGATGAAAATGGCCAATCTTTTGTTAAACTGACAAAAAACTACCGATGGAATTACACCGTCACGCACAATGGAAAAATTTCCTACAGTACCTTCAGCAATAATTATCATCACTACTTTAACAACTATTCCAAGTTTAATAAGACATACGCATTCCCCATAACTGACAGACCGGTCTACCTGCCCAGCCAAACCGTATATGGAAAGTTCTGGCATAGAATCGCCAACTACGATCAACCTGACACTTCATCATTCAGTAAAACACAATATTCTGTCACCATCACAGATCCAATGGGCCAGCGTGTAGGTGAAGTAATCAATGTGACGTCCGACAAATACGGAGGCATCGACTACAAATGCATACTACCGGAAGACTGTAAACTTGGTGTCTACCGAGTGAATCTAAAAAAGGGAAATTTAAACCATTGGGCAGGTAATCATACATTCAGGGTTGAAAAATATAAGAAACCAGAGTTTGAAGTCATCGTCGAATCACCAAAAACGCCAGTCAAACTTGGTGAAAAATTCACTACCACAGTCAAAGCTAACTACTATCACGGAGCACCCGTTACTTCAGCAAAGGTCAAAGTGAAGGTCACTCGCCACGATCATAACGCTCTCTGGTTCCCAATAGGCTCATGGGACTGGCTCTACGGCTCAGGTTACGGATGGCTCGGAGTAAAGCGTAGCTTTTATCCAGGTTGGACAGATTGGGGATGTGAGTGCCCTCCACCCCTCTGGTGGCACCGTCAGGCAGCTCAACCAGAACTCGTCATGGAGCAAGAGCTGGACATTAACCCCGATGGCACGGTAAGCGTCGAAATAGACTCCGATCTTGCTAAACAAATTCATGGAAACAAGAATCAACGATACGAAATTACAGCAGAAGTCGTTGACGCCTCTCGTAGAACCATCGTCGGCTCTGGTAGCACTCTTGCAGCGGCTAAACCTTTCAAAGTTACTGTTTGGTTAAATCGCGGTCACCTCAAAGTAGGTGAGAAAGTGACAGCAAACATCGCAGCAAACACACTGGATAATAAAAAAGTAAAATCCAATGGCACGCTCTCGATCTATTCAATCAATATTGACGCACAAGGCAAAGTAAAAGAGCAATTGGTCAACATGCTGAAAATCTCTACCACAGCAGATACGTCTACCAAACAACTCCTCACCTTTGACCAGAAAGGTCAATTCAAGATCGTCGCCAAACTCAAAGATGAAAAAAATCGCGAAATAACAGGAGCTACCTTTATCACCGTCCGGGGAGATGGAGCAACAAAGGATAGCTACGCATACAACGATCTCGAAATCACTCCAGATAAGAGAACTTACAAGCCTGGCGATGTAGCAAAACTCCTCATTAAGACAAAACACAAACAGAGCCACATCAAATTCTTTACCCGCTCAGGACTTAAACATCAGTCGCTGCAACTGGAAGGACAATTCACTATAGTCGAGATCCCTATCACTCGCGCTGACATGCCAAACATCTTTGTGGACGCCTTTATCGTACAAAATGGAAAAGTCCATACCAGCGTCTGTGAGCTAATTGTCCCACCAGAAAAGCGCGTTCTTAACGTTGAAGTAGTCTCCGACAAGAAAAAGTACAAACCTCGTGATCAGGGCACTCTCAAAATTAAAGTCACTGACACTAAAGGGCAGCCCGTTATCGGCTCTGTAGCACTCTCAGTCTACGACAAAGCGATCGAATACATTTCAGGAGGGAGTAACGTGCCTAATATCAAGACTTCCTTCTGGAAATGGCGACGACACTACTATTCTAACATTAGTCATGACTTACTCTGTTGGGAATATTGCAGTATCGCGAAAGACCAAAGAGCAATGGCATTTCTTGGTATTTTCGGCCACCTCACCGGCGATTTCAATTCAAATCAATCAGCTTCCGACGGTAATAAAGAGCCAAGTGCTGCAACTAAAAACGAAATATCAGAAGGGCTTGCATTAGGAGGAGGGACGTCCTCACTGTTATCAGGACCAATGAAAGGTAAGAGATTTAATGCGAGCAATGAAGCCATGCCTCAAAAAGAGGTTATTGTTCGTTCAAAGTTTGCCGATTTAGTGAAATGGAAAGGAAATATCGAGACCAACGAACAAGGGATAGCAGAAGTCCCAGTTGATTTTCCAGACAATCTCACTACATGGAAAATCAAGACTTGGGCTATGTCACACGGAACTAAAGTAGGAGAGGGCTCCACCGAGGTCATCACCTCAAAAGACCTTATCATCCGCCTGCAAGCACCTCGCTTCTTTGTTGAAAAAGACGAAGTCGTCCTCTCAGCCATCGTGCATAACTACCACGACGAAGCACAACAAGCCAAGGTCACACTTGAGCTCGAAGGCGGCACCATAAAATCACTTTCTCCTGCAGAACAAAGTGTCAACCTCAAGGCAAAAAATGGAGAGCAAAGAATCGACTGGAAAACTAAAGTAACTGGCGAGGGCTCTGCAGTGGTGCGTATGAAAGTAGTAACAGGCTCCGACTCGGACGCTATGCAAATGACTTTCCCCGTCTATATCCATGGTATCTTGAAACAGGAAGCATGGAGCCATGTCATCCTACCAGATGGCAACTCCGCCACCACCAACTTCAGTATACCGGAACAACGACGCCCAGAACAATCTCGACTCGAAGTACGCTACTCGCCAACGATCGCAGGAAGCATCGTGTCTGCGCTACCTTATCTAGCCGAGTTTCCTCACGGTTGCACCGAACAAACCTTGAATAGATTCGTACCAACTGTCATCTGCCAGAAGCTCTTACTGGATCTCGATGTGAATCTTGGGGACGTTCGTAACCACAGGGCAAACCTGAACCCACAAGAAATAGGAGATGACCAAAAACGCATAGCACACTGGAAACGCGGTAATTTCAATCCAGTGTTCGATGAGAAAAAAGTAGCCGAAATGGTGGCCAAAGGCATCGCCCGCCTTGAGCAGATGAGAAACAACGACGGCGGCTGGGGTTGGTTCTCAGGTCGAGGCGAACGCTCCTACCCACACACCACAGCTGTAGTCATCCATGGCCTGCAACAAGCCAAGCTGAACGGTGCTAAAATTCCAGCTGGCATGATCAAAGGTGGAGTGAGGTGGCTTTCCGAATACGAGGAAAATGAAGTCCAAAAGTTGCTTAACTTTGAAAATAAAAAAGAAAAAGAAAAGCCACGTAAACAACACGCTTCCAACAGAGACGCATTTGTCAGACTCGTCCTTGCAGAAAACGACGTTAACAACCAGCAAATGCTAGATTTCCTTTACAGAGACAAGCTCAAACTCTCCACCTACGGACAAGCAGTAACAGGCATAGCCCTCCACTATGCAAAAGGAGATCAGAACCTCAAGCAGCGTGACGAAATCATTCGAAACATTGAACAATACCTCATCCATGACGAAGAAAATCAAACAGCCTATCTCAATCTACGGAATCAGGGTTACTGGTGGAATTGGTATGGTTCAGAATTCGAAGCTCACGCTTGGTATCTAAAGCTTCTTTCTTACACAAACCCGAAGAGCAAACAAGCCAGAGGCATCGTAAAGTATCTAGTAAACAACAGAAAAAACGCTACCTACTGGAATTCAACCAGAGACACAGCCTACTGTATCGAAGCCATTTCCAGCTACTTGACAGCCAGCGGTGAATTCAACCCCAATGCCACTGTAGAAGTTCTCGTTGATGGCAAACTCGTGAAAACTGTTAAAATCGACAAAAACAACCTATTCCACTACGACAACAAAATGGTGATCGCAGGCGACGCCCTCACCACAGGTAAACACAAAGTCGAAGTCAGGCGTAAAGGCGATGGGCCGCTCTACACCAATACTTACCTCACCCTCTTCACCAAAGAGGACTTCATTAAAAAAGCTGGACTCGAAGTGAAAGTAGAACGCCGCTACTACAAGCTCACCCCTGACAAAAGTGCCAAAGCAACCGTATCAGGCAAGCATGGACAAGTCGTCAAACAAAAGGTCGAGAAATATATTAGAACTACTCTTAAACCTGGCGACCAAGTCACTAGCGGCGACCTCATCGAAGTAGAACTTATTGTCGAGTCTAAGAACGATTACGAATATCTTCTCTTTGCCGACTGGAAACCCGCAGGCTGTGAAAACAAAGACGTCCGTAGCGGTTACATCAACAATGGGCTGAGAGCCTACATGGAAGTACACGACGAAAAAACAGCTTTCTTCGTCCACCAACTTAAACGCGGCAAGCATAACCTTCGCTACCAACTTCGAGCAGAAATCCCAGGTAAATTCAGCGCTCTTCCAACTCAAGGCGAAGCAATGTATGCACCAGAACTACGCTCGAATTCCGATGAAATGAAACTCAACATCATCGATCGCCCCTAGATACGGAAAAAATTAACATTTATGCCGAATTGGCGGGAGATATCAGAGTTTCCCGCCAATACACTTTATATACATTTACTGTAGTTTAGCAGCCTGTTGCCACTTGTGATAAAATTATTTCTTTGCAACGACGAAAATCTCGTTGATACCAAAAGGTTTAATTTGCTATCAAAATTCTAAGTAAATCCATGTTTTAAAGCTATGTATCCGCAATCTTTTCAAAGTCACCTAAAAACCACTCTCTCAGATATCGAGCACGCAGGCCTCTACAAGCGAGAACGTATCATCACATCCACACAAAACTCTACGGTAACACTCGCAGATGGACGTAAAGTCATCAACATGTGTGCTAACAATTATCTTGGACTCGCAGACCATCCTCGTGTCGTGGAAGCCGCTTCGAAAGCTGCAGAACGCTGGGGATTTGGTATGGCTTCAGTACGCTTCATCTGCGGCACTCAATCCCTTCACTGTGAACTAGAAGAAAAGATCACCACTTTTCTCGGTACAGAGGATACCATCCTTTACCCTTCCTGCTTTGATGCCAATGGAGGCCTCTTCGAAGTGCTTCTCACAGCCGAAGACGCTATCATTTCTGACTCGCTCAATCACGCTTCCATCATAGATGGCGTACGTCTCTGCAAAGCCAAACGCTTCCGCTACAAAAACAACGACATGACTGACCTAGAGGCAAAACTCAAGGAAGCAGACGAAGCTGGAGCCAGATTCAAACTCATCACAACTGACGGCGTTTTTTCCATGGATGGCATCATCTGCGATCTCGCCCAAGTCCACGCACTCGCCGAAAAATACAACGCCATCGTTCACTTTGACGACTGTCACTCAACAGGTTTTCTCGGCAAAAGAGGACGCGGAACTCATGAGCACTGTGGCCTATTCGGTAAGATCGACATCACTACCGGAACTTTAGGAAAAGCACTAGGTGGAGCTTCCGGTGGCTACACATCTGGTAAAAAAGAAATAATCGACCTCCTCCGTCAACGCAGTCGACCTTATCTATTCTCAAACTCAGTCGCCCCCATAATCGCTGCTGCTTCTCTAGAAGTATTCAGCATGCTCGAAGAAAATACCGACTACGCAGATAAAGTTAAAGAGAATACAGAATATTTCCGGTCTAATATGGCGTCTACAGGCTTCACTATAGCAGGGGAAAACCACCCTATCTCTCCCGTCATGCTAGGCGATGCAGCTCTATCTCAAGAATTCTCTGCGAAGCTTCTCGAATACGGTGTCTACGCTATAGGCTTCTTCTATCCAGTCGTCCCCCATGGCTCTGCACGTATCAGAACACAGATTAGTGCCGCTCATACCAAAGAACAACTCGACCAAGGCATCGAAGCCTTCATCAAAGCGGGCAAAGACCTTGGCGTAATCTCCTAAAGATATACTACCAGCCCCTCAATCAAAGAGGCTGAAACCATCACCCCCCAGATCGTATCTTCTTTAAAACACTTCTATAGATCATCGAGTGCAACGCATCCACAACTGAGGCGTTACACCATATGTCTAGCTAGTATGTAAATTTTGACATTACACTCACTCTTACAAACCTTTGCCATCTACGTCAACATCGGGGTCATTCGATTCTATCTTGAATTGATGGAAGCCTAGTATAAGCGGTATCTCATAAGAAACTTCCTCCGTCTCTGCATTCAACTGCTTCACACCAGGCTGAACGCCTTCTACAGCTTCCCACACTCCTTCGGCATTTTCAGATCCAAGAACTCGATAAGTGTAGCCCTGATCAAGGTAGTTAAGGGGTCTCTCATAAGTCACCTTGTATACTCCTAGCTCCATATCAAACACAACATCATAGCCTCTTGGTATGACAATCTCTTCAACTTTCTTGAGGTCAGTATTACTAGCAGCACCTGATACGTTTACAACCGATCCGGTCACACCTGAAGTCGCGGTCCCTTCATCAGAAGAAGCTCTCCCAATCGAACTATCTTGTTCGGTTGCAAACAGGCTATCCGACATGATTGTATCTTCATAGACCTTCACGTTCCGGAAGTACGACTCTCCATTCCTAGATCCACCGTCATGATCCATCGGGAATACAAGATAAGTAAACGAACCTGTGAAGTAGTCCCCTACACGTATCTGGTAACTCTTCCAACTGGTTCCAGTATAGTTCTTATAGTTCAAAATGCCATAAGTCTGCGTTCCATACAGTTGGAAGTTGGTGGCTGAGGTAGTTAAATCGTCATTGTCGAAGCCAATACCATGAATCTCTCCTTGGGCACCACTTCTGAACTCAAACTCCAAGATAGTGTTCGCCGTCACTGTATAAGGTAACTCAATCTTCTTCCAACCATTCCCGTTGATTCTGAGCTCTTCGCCCCGCGTATGGACTGATGCCACAGCTCCACCATCTTGCCTTGAATCGTAGGCTGTGATTTCAGAGGAGGCAAAATCCACCACGTCATCGGCCTGCCCCTCTTCGTAGATTCTGATATTCCTGAAGTAGGATTCACCATCTCTGGCTCCCCCGTCATGATCCATGGGGAACACTAAATAAGCAAACGAGCCAGTGAAGTAGTCTCCCACACGTATTTGATAACTCTTCCAATCGGTTCCAGCGTAATTCTTGAAAGCCGATATTCCGTAACTACTCGTTCCATACAGCTGGAAATTGGTAGCCGCACTCGTGTAATCATTATCATCAAACCCTATACCATGGATCTCACCCTGAACCCCACTCTTAAAGTCGAATTCGAGAATGGTGTCTGGTGTCACATTATAGGGAAGTTTGATCTTCTTCCAGCCATTTCCTTTGACGCGAAGTTCCGAACCCTGACTGTGAACCGATGCCACTGCACCACCATCCTGTCTTGAATCATAGGGGCTTATCTCGGAAGAGGCGAAGCTCAAAATGTCCTCTACCTGGCCTTCTTCATAAACTCTGATGTTCTTGTAATGTGATTCCCCGTTTCTAGCTCCCCCATCGTGATCCATCGGGAACACGAGGTGGCTAAACGCCCCCGTAAAGTAGTCACCAACCCGGATGCGGTAGCTCTTCCAACTGGAACCAGAGTAGTTCTTATAGGCTGAAATACCGTAATTTTCCGTACCATATAGTTGGAAATTGGTCGCCGAGGTAGTGCGATCGTCATTGTCGAAACCAATGCCATGAATCTCACCCTGAACAGCACTCTTAAACTCGAACTCAAGAATCGTATCCGCTGTCACGTTGTAGGGAAGCGCGATACGCTTCCACCCATTGCCCTTGATAAATAGCTCTTTGCCTGCTTCATGCACCGTGGCTGTGGCACCTCCGTCTTGCCTAGAGTCATACACGAGAACAGGCTCAAGGGAGAAGTTCACAGACTCACCTCCTGTTGCATCTTCCAAGACCTTGACATTCCTGAAAAATGACTCCCCGTTTCTAGCTCCTCCGTCGTGATCCATCGGGAACACAAGATGCGAAAACGAGCCTTTGAAGTAGTCACCCACACGAATTCTGTAGGTTTCCCAACCAGAGCCAGAGTAATCCCTGTGGTTCTGTATACCCCAAGTCTGCGTGCCATAGAGCTGGAAACAAGTAGCCGAAGCTCCCGAAATGGAATTATCATTATCAAAACCAATACCCTGAATCTCCCCCTGCACATCACTTCTGAACTCAAACTCAAGGATGGTATCCTCCGTCACATCGTAAGGGAAAGCGATTCTCTTCCATCCGTTTCCTACTATCCTAAGCTCTCCCCCAGAGTCATGAGTAGTGGCTACACCGCCGCCATCTTGGCCCGGGTCATAGACTTGAATAGGTGCCGAAGAGAAATCCACAGACGCTGCATTGGGAGCACCTACAGTAATCGTGATGTCATCAGATGACTCCAAAGCACCATCAATCACGGTGAAACGAAGAACATAAGTGCCTGGTAGAGTAAAGGTGGCGGTGGTATCGATGGCATTGACATCACCAAAGGTTACTTGGCCAGGACCCGCGATCCTACTCCAGCTTGCCGTTAATGACGGACTACCGCCAGTAATACCGCCATCCAAATTCACCTGGGCTTCGTTCCCAGAAGCTCCTCCCGGTCCAGAACTTTTGTAGGGGTGGGCAGCAGGCAGGCTATCCTCAAGTCCCCACTTGTGGGCCAAATAACCTTCCATTTTTTCTCGATCATCGGAAGAAAGTGCTCCAGTAATGAAGATTATTTCAGCTAGGTCTCCACCGTAGTGGCCGTGGTTTACCACTTTACCTATACGACCTCCACCACTCATGGTGCCAATCGTGCCAGCTGAATTTGACGAACCTTGTGATGTGCCGTTAGCAAATATTTGCTTTGAAGTTCCTTGAGTCCAAACATAGTTAAGAACATTACCACCGCTAGTGTTGAAGGTGCTCCCAATGCTTCCATTCCAGTCGTTACCCCAGTAGTTCATGCGGTAATTGCTGCTATTATTGAAACCAACGTGTAAGCTGTTAGCTCCGGCCGAAGGATTTGCAGCACCGTAGATGTCGGTGTAGGTAGTGGCTTTAGTAACAATGAACGCTGAGTGCGAAGTCTGAGCCAAGTAATCCAAGTTTGTGTTTAAGAATTGGCTTGATCCATTGAGGGTAACAACATTAAGCCCCCCCATAGTATTACTGCCGGTAATTGGACTATTTGCTGCTGTGGACTGGGTTGCATGACGATTATTGCCGCTCTTGTCCCGCCATTCAGAAATCGAACCACTAGACTCAGTAATCGTAGAGGCATCGTTAGCATCATACCACGCTTGGAGTAGTAGCTCGCTAGGAGACCACGAATTACCTAATTCAACGGTCTGATTCTGACCTGCATTAGCAACTGGTGGCTGGTTATCATTGTCATTGATATTTAGACTGGCTGGATTTATTCCAGAGATCGACCCACCTGATGGATTGGATAATGTCAGAGTCACAGTTTCCTGCGAAGGCTCATAACTGCTGTCATCGTTAATAGTGACAGTGAAAGTCTTGGGAGTATCATCACCATCCGCCCAATTGAGCGTTCCAGATGTCGCAGTATAATCCACACCAGCTGTAGCTGAAACGTCAGAAGTAGAATAATCCACACTAACAGCCCCAAGTGAACCATCATAACGATTTACCGTGATCGTAGCGGTTCCATCCGCCTCGTTCGCAGTATAGTTCTCAGTACTAAAGGTGAATTTACCGGGTTGTGCAGGTGAATCGGCGGCAACAAGCGCAATATTGTCTATCGCCATATCACTAGCCCAGAAAGACCCTGTATCCCCTCGGAAAGTTAGCTGAACGTATTGTCCGAGGTAAGCACTCAGGTCAACTGTAGCAGAGCTCCATGCATTTCCCTGATCGTCTGACAGCTCCCAAAGTGTATCCGCCGTGCCCTTTCCACCCGAAGCTAAAAGTGACAACGAGCCCATGTCAGAACCATACATATGATAATGGAATGTAATTTCTGCCGAGTTCTTAGACCGTAAATCCAACCAGCAGGTCAATTCAGCCCGCTTGCCATCATTACCATTGGAAGCCTCAGTATAGACATACCAACTGCTCCCACCCTGACCTCCACTTGGGCCTGTATCGGAAGATGGAGTGCCACCAGAATCGCGTGTCCAATCCAGCGTATCGGATGTCGGCTGTACCCAACTCCCGAATCCTGATTCAAAACCTTCGGTATAAGGGAAGGTAGAAACTAAAGAAGAAGGTGCTTGGAGGGAAAATGTGATGCCATACCGGTCCTCATTCGCTTCACCAAAGGATGTATCCAGATCCTGATTCATCAACCTATACAAGGTTCCTCACCTTCTCAATCACTTGCACAAGGTACTCCTCAAATTTCGGTAGGTCAAATTCTTCAAAATATGACGCCTCCCTACCCCACTTATCTTTTTCATGTTTTGCTAAGATATAATTTTCAATTTACTCTTCCTAAATTACAATTTCAAGCTTGTAACAAGGGTTTTCCACAATACAATGTCTCAACCTTCGTTAAAGCAGTAATGATTATCAAATAATTATGTTTTTTATAACTTTAATTAAAATATTTTTGTGGGAATACGAAAATCCTAGTTTGGCATATTTTAAGCGTTTATTATTCTTGATAGTTATTTTGTTTGCAAGTGCTGCAACCCAAAATTGTTATGCGCAAAGTAATAACGATTCAGTAAAAGCTAGATTACGATATCAAAAGGAACTAAACAGAAAGGACAGTATTTTAGCAGCCGCCAAAAGAGTAAGAACTCAAGATTCCTTAAAAAGAGAATTGCGCAAAAAAGAGCTAATTGAATATAGAGATAGCGTAAAACGAGCTTTAGTAGAACGAAAAAGACTGGATAGTGTAAAAAGAGTGGAACTTAAAGCTAAAATGTTAGCC
>JAVCKV010433294.1:0-12368 GCA_032274145.1 Herpochondria borealis | reverse complement strand
CCTTCGTGATTCGTTGGTCCTCGAAATCCGTCATTGAATTAAGGATAAAAAGAGGTTTTTCCCCTTTCAAATTTTTGTATTTTTGCCGACAAAACCAGACTCTATTTTTACCGAGGACGCTATTTTTGACTTTTGTTGGAGTTGCGGCCGAGTTCTTTAAAACTATGGATTTTTTAATTTCTTTACTATAATTTTGAAACGGAATTTAAAATTAAAAACATTATTGTACGCAAATAAAGCTTTTTAAACTATTTTTAATTATAACCACAATGCTAACATTCGTCGCCTATTGGCCCTTCGGCTCATACGAGAGCACGGACCAGAAGAGGCGGGCTTGTTTATATTTCTTTAATATTTCTCTGTTTTATTATATCTAAAACTGTCCTGTCCCGGTGGGAAGACTTTGGGAAGGCAAACTTGCGCTCACCGACGTGTGCCTGCCTTCCACTGGCCGCCGCCACAACCAGCAACCGCCTTCATCGCCTTCGTCCTCGCCGTCGTCACCACCGCCACCGCCGCCCCCGCCCCGACCCTCGCGTACGCGTCCGAGTCTGCCACCACTGTCTCCCCTTTCGTCGTCGACGGAGAGTCATGGGTTGCCAAGCGCGCTGCTACTTTTTTGCGACTCGACTGTACCCAGCCACGACGGCAAAGCCGCCGGTGCTCACTGCGATCGCCTCTGATGTGCGATTGATGCGATTGCCCCGCGATCGCCGCAGCCTGACCCATCGCCGCCGCCGAGGCGGCATGGAAACCAAAGCAGAGAGCAGAGCGACGGCAACAAATCGCTGCGCTCCGCCTGTTTTCCTCCGGTCCCCACGTCGCATCGCATTGGATCGCATCCCGCCCGCCAACGCCCGCGCGCACACGCGCGCCACGCGCCAAGCGTGCACTGTCACACCGGCCGTCACGGTCCCCCGTCACGCCCCCCCCCTCCGCGCCACGTCTGCGCGCTATCGTTCCCGCGTTCTCTGCGGCCGTGCGCGCCGCAACCGCCCCACTCACCGGCCGCCTTCCTACACACGCCCGCGCTCCGCCGTGCCCGCCCGTTGAGGTCTGTGCATGACTCCCTCGTTCCGCCGGGGCGCGGCGCTCTGCGCTCCGTGTCGCGCACTGGAACGAGCCGGCACGGGTATGTGCACGGCGATGGGGACGGGTACCGGTACGACACGCGACGCGGTCCGGGAGTGCGGCGGACAGGGACATGGGCACGGAAACGGGGCGAGAGAGTGAGAGAGAGAGGGAGACAGCCGCCTATATATAGCGCCATCCGCAACGCCCTGAGCACTCCTTCCACCCGTCGTCTCTCCTCTCCCTTCCCCTTCCCTCTCCCCATCGTCTGCTTCGCCACCGCCGCATCCCATCACCTACCCCCCCGTCACGCGTCTCGTCTGTCTCACCGCCGTTCTCCCCATCTCCGCAAAGATGGACTCGCTCCGTCTGCCACCGCTCAACTTCGCTGCCCGTCTCTCGGCTCCGCACCTCACCCTCCCGCTCCCGTCGCTCACACCGGCCCCACCCGTCTCCGCCGCGGCCTTCCTGTCCCCACAGAAAGCGTCCCATCCGCCGACCCCGGCCGCATCCCACCTGCACTCGCCGCCGCCCGCGCTACACTCTCCGCAGCTCACCTCGCCCGCCCTCTCGCCAACGCCATCCATCTCGCCGCCCCCGCCGCCAGCTCCACATGCTCCGCACCGGCACCTGCAACAATATCGCAAACAAGACTGGCCTTCGCAAGCAGGCGCCCCAGCCCACCCGCCCCCGATGCACGGCAAGCACGCTCTGTCCCTCCCGCCCATCTCCGCGCTCGCGGCACACGACCCTGTGCCCGCGTCGCTCGGCCCTCTCCGCCCGTTGGTCGATGCGCCTCACTCCCCGCCCGCGTCGCACCTTTCTCTGCCGCCCGCGCCGTCTGCGTCGCGTCCACAGTCGCACCCACAATCGCACCCGCACCCGCACCTGCATTCGCATTCGCATTCGCACCCGCATCCGCTACCGCCGTCATCGCCGGCCACCTCTGTCTCGCGCATTCCTGGCGAAGGCGCATCGTCCTGCGACGGCGGCCAGAGCGTGCCGTCTGCCACGGTGTACTGGCCGGCTGGACGGGTCATCGGGCAGCGCATCGCACCCCCACACGCATCTCCACACCTGCACCCGCATCTGGACGCGCACATACAATCACGCCCACACCCTTACCCACGACAGATACCGCTCCCGCAACCAGTGCTCCGCCCCCTCGCACCACTGCGCAAGACGGTGCGCGCAGGCGGACAGCCACGCGACGTGTACGTCTGCCCCGTGGCGGGGTGCGCGCGCGTGTCAGCCGAGCACAGCAACCTGAAAGCTCATCTGCGTGTGCACACGGGCGAGCGGCCGTACGTGTGTCGGCACGCTTCGTGCGGGAAGTCGTTTCGGTGGAAGTCGTCGCTGAGCTACCATGAGCGAGCGCTGCATGCGCTGACTGCTGCGGGGGCCGAAGTTGCGGAGGGTGCGGATGTGGCTGCGGGCACGGAGAGACGGCGGCGTGGGGGGGAGAAGGGTGCGGTCGGAGACAGTAAGGAAGAGGCTGCGCGTGTAACAGAGAGGCGGACACCTTGCGAAGGTATGGACGAATTTGTCGGCGACGGTGCAGGTGAAGGGGAGGAGGGAGGCAGTGGCGCGATGCAGAACCGGCATCGAAAACGGCAGCGCATGCGGCAGCGAATGCGGGTGAACGAGCGTATGCATGCTGCTCTGTCGGCGCCGTTGTGCGGCCCGATGGGCTTCGTCGCAACGCGGCCAGTGCACACAGACGGACAAGGCGCGTATGTGCCGCGATGACGTCTGTTGTAGAGCGCGATGTTGCACAAAAGCGGACTTGTTTCAACATGTCTATGTGTTTGCAAACATATTGCTAACTGTATGTGAGAGATCCATATATGATTGGATTTCCTATTCCTGTTTTGTAGATTCCTGCTTGTCCGGGTCGACGTAAAACTTTTGAAATTGATTGGGATATCATTTCTCATATATGAATGTTCACATGTTTTATGAGATCAAAAAGAGGATTGGTCCATACGGAAATAAGTTTGAAGTTAAATCATCAACAATCAGGCATTTTCGGTGAACGATGAGGGGTTGTAAGACGTACAGTAAATCGAATCGCACTGTAGCACGCAAACTGGCGAGGCTTTGCCACTTTGGAGCCACCTTACCGCACGAAATGCTTACAAATGATACAGCTAAAAAAATTCCGATTAGGCAACTGTGATGCAACCCGCCGTACACAAGGCCATACTACACAACGCGGCCTCAATCGGAACGCTAACCTCGAAATTCCGTAAAACAGGGTCCGTTTGGTTGCCTCTGCCGCAGCATGCAAAACCTCGTCAATATGAGAATATTAGATTTCATCTTTGTCTCCATCCAGAAAAAAAGAACAAGGAAGATAGAAAGTGCCGCTTCAACAAAACAAGGTCGTACAAGAGCTCCTCTTTGCAAGAGGCCCCAGGCCGTTGCAAAAGATGCTACAGAATGGGAGGATAGTGAATTTACTTCGGCTCCCATATTTTTTTACCAAAAACGTTGTGATCAACGTCCTTCTACATTTTTTCCTGAATAGAGAGAAAGAAAATTCGACTTCAGTAGTCCATTCAGAACTGATCCGCAGAATAGGGGACGTAACCTGTTTCTGACAGGGGCGTATTTGTAATTGACTTAGTCACGCCTTTCTTAGTCGGTCAGTCATAGGTTATTGGCCTTAGTCAGTCATGAATTAGTCATATGTTAGTCATATAGCTACTGGCCGTAATAAACACCTCGAAAGGCTCAAGACCATCATTTTATTCTTTACGTTGAATCTCATTTGCTACTAGCGCAATTAGATTCTTGAATAAAGCAGCAGTTGGATGGGAAGTTCCATTCTGTGGAAGCTTGAGCTCATTCAGCTCATTGAAAACAAACCCTGATGAAGTCTCGTTCATATCCATAGTACTCGTAAGCAAAGACTGTGCTTGTCGGTTTTAAAAATTTCCCAATTCACTAAATAAACGTTTAGCAGGGGCGGATGAAGCTTGGGAAGCCAAGCACGCATGAGACACCATATTAATCGGTTTGGGGCTGATAAAATCTTGCTTCTCATTCTGCTGTTTCCTGTACTGAAGTGTGACGGATGGATTCCTGCGACCTTTGAAATTCAGTTTAGTCATCATTTGCTTATGAAAATGACTTTAAAAGTATGTGAAGGTCATTTTCCATATCGCTCAATTCAGGATCGATATATATGGCCTCAAGAACGACAGAACGATGCAACAGTTTCATGTAACAATCTCGACTCAGCGGGGTTCGGTCGATGTACTCGAACTGGCATTCATTGACGTCCAATGCCGCTGCAATGTGAATCAACAAAACCCGACTTTGTTCATGCAGCTCTTTGTCAATAGAATCACTGAATCGGATATAATTATCACCATGTGGGCGCCATAGAGCTCCAACATCATCTACTTGTCGCCATATGTGACCAAGGCGGTTCATTTTACTCTCTGATAACTCTCGGGTGAGCTGCGGACTGTGAAGATGCGTTAGGAAAACTTTCCTAGAGAAATCTCTTTCTTTGTCAGATTCAGCACATATGGGTATTGATGCATGCGGATTTTGCCCACAAAAATCGTCCTCGTCATCCGATTCTGGGCACTTTTCCTCATCATAAAACGATTGGGTGTTCGGAACAAGATCCCCAGCCATGAGAAGCAGCGCTTCTTGAAGCTATCAAAAAAGGTGCGGCGCCCGAGACATCGTGTCTTTCCGATCTGCCTCCAATTGCCGAGCTACACGGCGCACTTCTGAAAGAACACGGACAAATTCTGAGAGGGTATTGGTCTGCTGAGTTGTCTGCTGTGGTAGTTTTGCAGAGCTGATGTCCATTTCGTTCGCAATAGCTGCAAAATCTTTGACACGAGAAATGTAAGTGCTCATGGTCGCTAGTCTGGAGTGCCAACGCGTGACGATGTCATTTTTGAGATATTCCACTCTATCTTGTGTCACACCCTGTGATTTTTGCATGGACAAAAGCTTCATGTTAGCATTTGGGTGTTGCTTTAAGAAAGACGTGACCTGATTAACGAGTTCCATGTGCTTTTTCCACGGCTTTCCTGCTTTGAATACCTCATTTAGACACAAAGCAATTGTGTGCACAACACAGCGGACTGAACCGACATAGCTGGTAAACAGATCTATGGCTAATGCTGTAGCAGGTTCGTTGTCGCTTGTTGCAGTATGAATACGTATCTTATCGGAGCCAACGACAAGGTTCGCTTTCATCACCTGCCCCAGCGTCGCACATAACTGCCTTCTTGTTTTTGCAGCATCTGACAAGCTTTGTGTCGCAATAGGGATACTTTTTAGCTTCCAAGAAGCATCAATGAAGTGTAATGTTACGCCCATTATTGGCGTTCCCAGAGCTGTACTCTAACCATCAAATGTGATGCACCCAGTCAGAGCATCATTTCCAGATCGTCTTACAATTCTGCAAACTGCGCGGTACACTTGAAGTAGCGTACTGTCAGGTCCAAATTTACAAGAATATTGTAGAAGGCCACCACAAAGCTCTACAAATCCTTGTAAAATTGGTAGGCCAACCTGTGAGAATGCATTTCCGGTAGTGCAAGAATAAAAAACTAGACCAAAAGATTGTAGAAGTTTTGGAGTTAGGTTTGGACGCGAAATATCAACGACAAAGGGGCCTGTGTTACTCACAGCTCCTAAGGAATGAGAACGGGTAGTGAGAGGTGGAACCACAGAAGAACGCGTCGGGACAGAACGCGTTCCAGGCGTAGTTGTACTTTTCTTCTTGAAGAAACCCTCGAGAGACTCTGAGCTGTTTTTGCGGAACAAACTCCTGTGAACCTTCGCAACAACAGCCCTCATGTATTCATCATTTGAATTTGCGTTGTTAAGACGAATGAGCGCGTGATAAGCAGCCGAATGACGAGTGCGATAGTTCGGGATGATGTTGCTATTGGACACCGACTTATTCAGTCCTCCTTTGTAGGAGCACACGGAACAGTGGAACATTGTTTTTTCTCCTGACTGAATTAGTGTTGCAGCAATTGTAATCCACATAGATGTTCTCGTGCTGGACCCTCGGCCATCTTTGGCCGTTCGGCGACGCTTCTGCTGTTCATGCTGCTCGTCTCGAAGTCTTTTTGCAGTGATTGTTTCCTCATCGGGGGAAGTGGACTGATTTCCACTCTGGGGGGTGATCTCTGCGACCTCCTCTTCGTCAGACCCATGCGACATTTATGGAAAGATGGGCTGGGAGACAAAAGAGGAGAGGTGAGCAGAAGTGGGCATTCGAAGTGAACAATAACTGAGATCCGCACACAAGTTCTTTCTCCGTCGTCGCCTCAACTGTGCCCACATTGCTGAAGAAAAATACCACCCACGATTTTCTTGATTCATTAAGGGGACAATTTTTTAATTATTTTCAGAAGAAATATCACGTTTATTTTCAAATTCGTGTATTAAAGAGAGTATATTTTCGATTAAACATTTCCCAGAATGAAAAATGAAAAATCTGAATTTTTTGGTACTCGTGTATTAAATGACTTAGTCATGGTGACTAAACGAGTATCAGCTTAGTCAGTCAGTCATTAGTTATTGAAATACGGCCTTAGTCAGTCAGTCACAAATACGGCCCTGGTTTTTGACCTTTCTTCAAATTCTCATTCTCACTTGAAAGTAATTGAAGAGCCCTTCTTACGTGTAAGAAAACTGTTTCTGTTTAGATTTGGCAAAACCTGCGAAAAAAAAGAGCGCAGAAAAACACCACCACACAAATAAAATGATAGAGGAAGGTAGCTGCAGAGCATGGAGGTTAGAAGCGCTCTTTTAAAGTAACCGTACAGTGGTGCAGAGAGGCGCGTGAGCGCTCAACCCCCAGAAGCATGATATGAGGCACAGAAGTCCGAGACACAGAAGTAAGGTGAAAGACAAGGAGTAGGATGCTCTAACAAGACGGCATACGTCTAGCAAAACTTCTAAGCATGTGCTAGGCCAAACTCATAATAAAGTTTTGCAATTAGCATAGAATTTGTAAGTCTGACGTGCTAGAAACGTCTCAAGCATATAAGCCTGAAATTTCTACGGTGAATGCTAAATGCACCATGTTACATTCATAGAAACTTATATTCGAGTTGGTAGAAAAACTGAAACATTGATAGATTGCTAGTCAGTTTCATAGAAATTTCTCACTGGATGTGCTAGAAAAACTGCTAGATCGCTACATAATTCCCTAGAATCCTCTGATGAGATGTGCTGGACGGATTAGTAGAATGCTAGGTAATTGTCTTGCAACATTGTGCCGACTTGGTATGTTGCTAGATGATTCAATAGCTCCTTCTGCTGAGATGTGCTAGTCAGACTAAAAGAATTCTAGGTAATTGCATAGCAATATTGCGCCCAATAGGGCGAGCGCTAGTTTTCTAGATAATTCTTGAACAAATTCAGTTCAGATGCGCTAATTGACATGTAAGAATGGTAGATCATTGTCTGGAAATATTGAGCCTAATTTCTAGGGAAATTGCGAGGGACAGTTTCTATGTCGCTAGATACATGTCTGGAAATTTTTGTGCTCTTACTACGTCACTTTATAGACATGCTAGATCAGGCATCTGCATAATTAGCGCAGGAATGGGTTCTATCGTAATGCCATATGTATTGGATGTCGGGAAAACTGAAACTGGTCCCCCGACCTTTCCCACCTCTCTGCACGTTCCATAAAACCCATGTACTAGACCATCCTCCACTCTCGCCCCATTTACTTGTTTATTCAAGTTTCAATGGGGAAACGAGGGGGAGCAGCAATTAGCTAAACGATACGTGCGCGTTAATGCACGCACTACGACCTGTACCGAGAAAAGGGCGACACGGAAGGTGCGGTGCACAGGAGAGCCGAAATGGCCTCCTTTTCTGCTTTCCAAAATCATCACGGCAGGTGCTTTTTGAAAGGGTAGAGGCACGAGCCAGACTTAAGAACCGCCGCTTTTATTTCGGGCTCGTGCCCCTACCCTCTTTCCGCTGCACCTGCTTCTGTCCCCGTCATGATCGCAGTCCTCATTTTACCTTGACCTTGACCTTTCCTGCTCTCGGACCGGAAAGTGAAGCGGCAGCGGCAGCAGGAGCGGAGCCGAAGGCGGATGAAAGTGTGAAAGCGGGAGTTGAAGTGGGAGTTCAGCGCAAGTGTGCTTGCGAGAGCAGTGGGGAAGGCATCGCGCACGCCTACAACAAAAGCTGGGGCATTTAAATATTCAATAGAAGGGGGCGGGAGCGGCAGAGTAAAAAGAAGTAAGGGTGGGACAGGAAGAAGAGGGCCAGGGAAATTTTAACTTTGACGGCGGCGGGTAGGGGGATCGCTTGGGTTAGCTACATATTAAAGCTCTATACTCACTGCGTTTAAAGATTACCGAAGACTGAGGAGAGAGAGGTAAAAGGAATATTCCACTTGGATAGGGAGCAGAAACGCCTGTTAGAGTTAAAAATGACCACGAAAAGGAAACAGAAACGAACGCAGGGTTGAGGTAGCCACTGGTTGTCTTCATCCTGCTTCATATAGTGCTCGCAGCACTTCTCAAAGGAGCATCTTAACCGTCAGTACAACGAAAAGTAGGAGAAAGACCAGGGTCGGGAGTGCAAGCGCAAGTGCATTCTGAATCGTATTTATGTGCGGGGGTTATCAGCTTTGAGCAAGAGTGATCGGCAGCTGGAGAAAGAGAAGGATCGCTGTAGCATCCGGCCCTAAAGGGCTGAATTCATCTTCCCCATCTCTTTTTCGCGTGGTGCTGTACAGCCATAAAGCACCATCTTCTACCACTATTAAGCTGCACGGTAGTACACCACCAAAATATATAGCGTGGCACATCGTTGTGCAGAAACACAACGGTATGTCACTGCGAATGGTTCAGTGGCGTACCACTGTGTGATTGTAAAGTGGCGAGCCACTGCACGAGGGATGGTGGTACATCACTGTACGTTCGTACAGTGATGCAACGCTAGGTACGAAATGATGGCACACAATTGTATGGTTATAAAGTTGTGAGCCATCATACGGGCTATGTCAGCATACCACTGTACGTTAGTACAGTGGTACAACACCAGAAATGATATGGTGGTACACTACTGCATTGTCATACAGTAGTTATCCACCTTGCATGATATATTGAAACACCACTGTACGCTTCTAAAGTGGTGAACCAACATGTATGGTGTGGTGGTACACCACTGTACGTTCATACAGTGGCACACTATATATGGTGTGACGTTACACCACTGTAAGCTCATACAATGCTGCACCGTCGTGCATGACGTAGTGTCACTCATCTGTACACCCGTACAGTTGAACACCAACGTAGGGGCTTTGTATGGCTCAACAGTGCAGAACGGGACACATTGTACGAATATTTAGTACACGCTACATAAATGAAGTATTGAATTACAGTAACCTGGTGACTGTTGCGACTCAACGGTCCAGCGACCTCCGTCGCGTACATATGTAAGCCACGGGTAGCAAGTACTGAAGCATTCGGGCAGTCAACAAATGTGCCCGAATATAGTAGTTAACTTCCATTTCCCCACAGTAAACTTGACAGTTTACTGCACTCTTTCTTGCTTCACTCCTTCTTTCCCGGCAATTTCCTCAGCCCGTTAGCTAGCGCACTAGTTGCCGCGCTCCTGGCCACCTGGCTTGAGTTACAAATGGGCGCACAAACATGATAAAGCTATGTAGAACACAAAACGCACTCAGCCCGTCCTTCGTCGCGAGCTGGCAAGTGGTCTCCCGATTCTCCTGAGCCTTTTCGCTCCTCTGACTTCGGACGACGCCGAGCGAGTCCCGCGTGGAATCACAGCTAGCTATCTTTGATGCTATATGGTCTCCCGACCTAGAACCGTAGTATTACTGGAAAACACACTTGGACATGAGTGATAACGCACATGACCAAACATCAACTGCCGTTACACCGGATGGTACGACGGAAAAAAATAAATAGCTAGCGATTAGTTCCTAGCGATTAGTTCCTAGCGGTTCCACAGGTATTCACCCCACTTGTTCTGGTCGTACATGTTAAGGTAGTAGAATCGCCCCTAGAAGAAAAGTCGGTCCTGTATGGTCATAGGAATGGAGTTGGATGTGCGAATATCGATGTATAATATGTCACGGGCCAGACTGCGTACGTAAGGGATCTCCTTCCAGCCACGAAAATACGGACTGTCGAAAGGCCCATTCGTGGTGGTGTCCGGAGCGCCGGTCATATTTCACCGGAATTGTATCCAGCTTCTGCCCCAGACAACGACAACATCGGAAACACGGTACGTAGATGGTGCATTTCCCCGGACACGGTAGTCCATGGTGGACTCAAAGCGATGGGAGTCGAGGTAATTTACTTGAGTCGGATGAGTGAGGTTGATGTACTTCTCTATAGTCTAAGGCGGTCCACCTTCGTACACACGGTCTATTTTGTTCGCAACCACAATTGATGACTTGAAGAAGACAGCCTTTTGCAATGAATATCCAAGAAGCGGACTGGTTATGTGCAACAAAAGGTATATGGGATGAGGAAGGAAGAGGAACCACTTTCAAAGACACATGATGTTGATAGAAAGGTATGTGGGATTTTAAAAGTGTAAGGAGGATAGTAGCTGAAGAAAGAGAAGTGTTACATTTGGAAGAAAGAGAGGCGAGGTTAGATGAAAGTTGTCAGAATTTTGAAGGCAAGGTGTTTGGAGCGTGTGAGGGAGTTGGGGCCGGATGTGGAATTTCCAGAATTAACTTCTGGTTTCAGTCAAACTAATTTAATTATGTACTCTTTTAATATTAACAGCGAATTGTTCAAATCAGTATACTTTATACGAACAATAACAGACTCCCTCCAGCGGCAGTGAAAAGGTACCTCTTCAACATCGAATGTTGAAGAGATACATGGCTACGAATTAAGTTGTCAGGATGTATGTCTATGAGCTTGGTAGACATTAATCAAAAACCAATTCTTCATACCCATATTCATAAATGAATTCGACCGAACATGTAAAAACCAGTAAACCACAAAAACATAATGCCGACGACTTCTAAAGACAAGAGTCCGTGGAAATTCCGAACTTCTAAATAAAATGGTACATGGAATGTCTCGACGTGACTTTTCGGCCCTGTGACTTTCTGCACATGAATAAAAAGGCTGTTTGCATTTCCGTGCATGAGTGTAAGGCTGAAAAAGACTGTTTCATTCTCGGGTGAGTACTGGAATGAAACTGACGATTTATAAATGAGCCTGTAGTAGACTGTGAGGTTCGATATATCCCGCTTCTTTTTGTGCAATTCCTAACTACAGGCACTAAATTATTTCAAGTACCCAGTGCCAGTATCACTTATCCTGTATCATTATGATAGGTTGTTTCCAAAGACACTTCCCCTAAGCAGAGATTGTAAAACCGCGCCGGGTCTGATGTAAAATGCTAAAAAGAACAGACTACGGAGTGTAAAGGCTGTAACATTTTACACACGAATAGAGTGTTTGCATGAAATTCGATGAATTTCCGAACGGGCCATAATCTATCCAAGGATAAATCGATTCAAGTATTACGTGGCACGCAGACCTTCCATAATTTCTATAGTGTATTAAGTTTCGGCAGGACAGCATAAATGTTCAATAAGTGCCTTATAAAATACCAAATTACATTCTAAGTCAGGAATGGTACTTTCCACAGATACTTTTTATTTCAATTTCGTGATACTCATATTACTTTATTGGGGTTTTTAATGACGAACAGAGAAACATATGATCCCGTGTCACATTATTTTCTGTGCATGACGTGAAACTTACGACCAATGTAGAGTACAGGTATTGTATAAGAGGGGCGGGACAGAGAAATTGAAGATAAAAATAGAACCATGTTTGCACACCAAAAATATCAATTTAAAAATCATTGTCCTGTTTGAAACTCCTTATAACCTTTCCCCCCACCTGTACAGTATATCCCATCTGACATGCCACGATGAGATCCGCGCCTCAACAATTAGACTTCATAAGTCTTACCGCTTACATAAGCTCAAGCCTATCTAAACGACAAGACCTATCTCAAGCTTTAGGCTTCAGAAGATGTCTTCGTGCCTCCAACTCCATTAGATGCACCTCAACGAGTTTTCGTCATAAAATTATTTCCGATACGCATTCTTCGTCCCTAAGTCCTCGCAACCAATCCAAAAAACATATAGAGACTGGAATTTGCAACTACTGTGGGCAAAAATAGTATAATAGAGCATCATGCAAACCGTATTGAACATCATAAATGCTGCAAAAAAGTTATGTTACTGTAATTTACTACGTTACTCATGCATCTGT
>JAVCKV010433183.1:0-12369 GCA_032274145.1 Herpochondria borealis | reverse complement strand
GCGTGGGGAACCTCATTCTCCTCAAATAGCTCAGGCGCTTGGTTACACGCCGAAAATGAAAGACTGGCCGTCGTTAGGGCAGCGGCGGTTAAGGTCAGGCGAAGGAAACGCGAAAATGTCATGTGGCTCTCTTTTTTAATTTTGCTTAGGCTAACGCCACGCCTCTGAGATTGCACCTCATATTTATCAGCAAATTTGACTCGCTCGCGCCTAAAGTAATGCTATAACAATACATTCTAAAGCTAGGGCCCTCTTTCACTGTGACAACAACTCCTCCTGAACATGATCATGACTGCGCGCAGCCGGAGCTTCACGCCCCAGCAACCGATACCGCCTACGCGCCGCGCGGCTTGTCTTCGCCTGGACGCCTAGACCCGCAAGAGTCCACCCGCATAACACGTCGCATTACGTCCTATTCAGTCCTCGTCGGCTTTATATTGATCGTCTTGAAATATGTGATTTGGAAAGAGTCCGAATCCGTTGGAATACTCTCATCTCTTGTGCATTCGGGACTAGATTTCATTGCCGCTCTGGCCACGTTCTTTGGCGTACGTTACGCGGCGCGCGCGCCCGATAAATTCCATAGCTTTGGCCGCGGCAAGGCAGAGGGTTTTATCGCCGTTCTACAAGCCTGCCTTGTCTTGTTCTCGGCGCTTCATATTTTTGAAGAAGGGGTTGAGCGCTATATGGCGCCTCAAGCTGTGCAGCAGGGCGGGGCTACGCTTATTGTTATGACAATAGCCGTCATCTTAACCCTATGCCTGCTTCTGGCGCAAAGCCATGCGATCAACTCGACAGGCTCTGTGGCGATCAAAGGCGACCGCGCGCATTTTATGGCGGACATGGGCGCAAACATTGCCGTTATTATCGGCGTTGCGCTCGCGGCGTATACGCCCTTTGCCCGCGCAGACGCTATTGTCGCCATTCTCATCGCCCTATGGCTCGCCGTGACAGCGGTTCGCGTGGCAAAGCTGGCCTATAATCAGTTGATGGATGTGGAGCTTCCGAAAACGGAGCGTGACTTTATCAGCGCGCTCGCGAATGATGACGAGAAAGTCCTATCCGTTTCAGATTTACGAACCCGCGCTTCTGGCCCGCATGTGCATATCCAAATGCGCGTAGAGCTCTCAGACACGCTCACGCTTGTGGAAGCCAACGCAATTATCTCGCAGGCTGAGCAAAGAATATTGAGCGCCTTTCCTGCAGCTGATGTAACCATTCACCCTGAACCTTCGGGCACGCCGCATGCACGCTCTCGCTTTCGTCAAAGCTAGCCTCATCTTATCTGCGCCTAACAAACGCCGTTAATTTTATATTACCAAAACGCTGTCATTATCCCGACCTATGCGCGTACTGTACCATTGGCCCCTCGATCCTGATAGCCGGCAAGCCCGGCTTGCTTTGACTGAAAAAAAACTCAAATTTAAACTTGAGCCCATTAGCCTATGGGAACCTGGCGAAGACTTTTTAGCCAAATGCCCAGAAGGCCTCCCGCCAGCTTTGGTGGAAACTCTGCCGAGCGGGAAAGTGATGATAACGACGGCACGCGCCATTTGCGAATGGGCGCAAGACCAAAGCCCAACGCGCAATCCTATTATGCCAGATTCCGTGACTGAGAAGGCCGAGGCGCGGCGTATATGCCAATGGTTTGACGTTAAATTTATGGGCGACGTCAATGCCTATATTCTGTCTGAACGGCTCGAGAAAATCATCTCTGGTCAAGGCGCACCTGACCCAGCCACTCTGCGAGAAGGTCGAGAACACCTAGCCTATCATATGGATTATCTGTCATGGCTTAGCGAAGATCGTGATTGGCTTGCAGGAGACAAGCTTAGCCTCGCAGATATAGCGGCAGGGGCGCATTTATCCTGCCTTGATTATCTCGGTGAGATTAAATGGGAAAAATGGCCCGCTATGAAATCTTGGTATCAAAAACTGAAATCACGCCCGTCGTTTCAACCGCTTTTAAAAGACCGCATCGCTGGACTCCTGCCGCCTCGTCACTATGCTGATCTAGATTTTTAATCTAACAGCAGGGGACGTTCATGCGTCAGGTATTTTTTTCTATATGTTTAGCTTTTGGCCTTTTTCTGTCATCCCAACCTTCGCACGCGCAAATCCCCGCAGATATGAGCCAAGACATTCAGACCATAACTTCATGGTCAAGCCAATATAATGAAGTTCAAATTGAGCTTGTCGGACTCTTCAATTTACCCAGTTTTGTGATCCTGGTTGAAATGGCTAGTGCCAGCGACGAGGATTTCGACACAGATGCCTACCAAGCGACCTTAGATCTTTGGGAAATTGAAAGCCGAGACACGTTAGCAACAATTAGAACGAAAATTGACGCGCTTCCTCCGATTCCCAAATTGCAAACACCGCAATTTCGCGAAATGGGTAAGACCCTTCAAAAAGCCAGAAAAGATCGCTACAAACTTTTTGCTGAATATGAACAGTTGATGCGTCAAACTCAGGAAATTTTTGCTCTAGCCTTAGACGGCAATACAGATGCCATGCAGAAGTTACAGCCGCTATTATATAAAAATACAGTTCGCCTTTTAGAAGCTGAAAATTTGCAAATGAAGGGTTCTCAGAAAGCTCTACCCGCAAACCATCCAAGTTATTTTTTGGTGGAAATGATGATTGAGAGTAACAAATTCACTATATATGAGCTCGACATGCTCGCCAGCGTCGATGATCAAAGTCCAAATTGGGAAGAGCGCGAGCCATTTTTACCAGAAATGCAATCAAGCATCGAAAAAAGTCAGAAGGCCTACAGCCAAACAATATCCGCGACGCGGGCCAACAAAAATAACATAGTCGTGATGGCGTCCAAAGCTAATATTTCCACTGATAGTCATCTTTACAAAACGGCTATGGCGGTCATGGACCAAATGATTGTTGCAGCCGACAAAGAGCGTGAGATGAACGAGGTTTCTCGAGATATTTTGAAGCTATATGAACGCAAAGATGACCTAGAAACGTTCCAGCCTAAGATCGATGTTTTAAATGAAAAAATCTTAGAGCTCGTCAATGATCGATTACAACTGCAAGCCGACAGACTAAAGCTGGCGAGCTCTTTAAAATAAATATCACGCATGAATAAGGCTCTCAAAAATCGCGCCAAGACGCTTGGCTTTTCCGGATATGGCATTGTCGATCTGACGGGTCATGATCCGAAAAATGCTGACTGGCTACGTGAATTTGTGGCGGCGGGCTATCATGGGACTATGGCGTGGATGGAAGACACGCTAGAGCGCCGCGTTCATCCACTCTCTATGTGGCCAGAGGCAAAGTCGGCGATAGTCCTTGGTTATAATTACGGACCCGATAGTGATCCACTCTCCACTTTATCCCAAAGTGAAAAAGCCACAATTTCAGTTTACGCTCGGCACAAAGATTATCACGGGCTTGTCAAAGGTAAGCTCAAAGAACTGGCGGCGTTAGTCGCGCGCGACACAGGTGAGGACGTTAAAGTTTTTGTCGACACTGCGCCTTTGATGGAAAAGCCGCTCGCCATGGCGGCAGGGATTGGCTGGCAAGGCAAACACACAAATGTTGTTAGCCGTGACTATGGAAGCTGGCTGTTTCTAGGCGTCATCTTATGCGCAGCAGCCCTGTCCGCGAGCGCGCCCGAAATTGACCATTGCGGTAATTGCCGCGCCTGTCTGGATATATGCCCGACTAAGGCTTTCCCGGCCGCCTATAAACTCGACGCAAGCCGCTGCATTTCCTACTTGACTATAGAGCATAAGGGACCCGTTGATATAGAGCTACGCGCCCTCATGGGCAACCGTATTTACGGCTGTGATGATTGTCTGGCCGTCTGCCCATGGAACAAATTTGCGCGTGAGGCCAGCGACATAAAACTCAAAGCTAGAGACGATTTACGCGCCCCTGATTTAGCCGAGCTTTTGACGCTAACAGACGCGCAATTTCGCGAAAAATTTTCTGGCTCGCCGATTAAACGGATTGGCCGCGCGCAATTTATCCGCAATGTACTCTACGCCATAGGCAATAGCGGTGATGCGGCGCTCATCGCGCAGGCTGGAGACTTTATAGATGATGAAAACTCGGTCATTGCCGACGCCGCGAACTGGGCACTAGAGCGGCTTACTTAATACGCGCGCGGAAACTGACGTCAAACCCCGGATCTGGATTACCTGCCGCCATAACCCCTTTAGGGTTTATGCAGAGAAAGGTGAAATCAGCGCGGTAGCTATTATCGGGAGCGATAACGTTACACGCCGCAAAATTAGCGGGCTTCGTCGCCGCGGTACTAAACCGAATATCGGTTCCATAGGTAAACGTAAGTCCTGATCCATTGTCAACAAAACTGACGGGGTCTGTGCCAGGGTAATTATCATTGGGTGATCCAGTCTCCAGATCGCCATTCCAGAACTCGATCTCACCGACTGGCAAACTGTCAACTAATGAAACCGTATCAGCGTCAACAGGCAGGTCGCCCGTATTCGTAATAGAGATCGTATAGACCATATCATTACCAGGAATTGAGAGCAGGCCTTCACTCAGTGGATCCCAATTAACAACACTCTTCACGCCGGACAGCTCTGGAACACCCGATGGCGGCACGCAGATTTCCGAGTATTGCAAACCTCCAACCCAGAGAGAGCCTGATGTGCGCTGAAAACGCACATACCGAGCCCCGCCTGCTGGAACTGAAATATCAAAAGGCACGAGACTATCCAAAGTCCCAGTATTATACGTCGCGACCGTTGTGTACGTTGCGTTATCGGCTGAAACAGAAATCACGTAATTTGCGGCGTTATTGTTTTTAGCAATTGTCAGTGGCAAGACAGCATTCTCTGGCACTAAGTCGGTCAAATCTAAAGTGAGCGTAGGATTCCCATTCGTTAAGCGTGCTGAATTTCCATTACCCGCAGTCGTTCCTGACGCTTCCGGAATGCCAAGCGCTTCTACGCTATTTAAAGCTGACACTATCACGGCGTCGGCATTTCCCGTCCCAGACGCGAGCGAGAAACCTGCCGGGCACATTAAGGGCGGCCCCGCCGGCGCTGTCTGAACTGTAACCGCATAGTCTTCCACTTCGCCGTCAACGGCCGTACTCACTGCGCCGAGGCCAGAAGTCGTTGACCAGCGAAAACGCGCAACTGTCTCTGTACCGGCCGCGCCCGCAGGCACATTGACGGGCACTGAAATCGTTCCGTCATTATTAGTGTCTTGCAAATTGGTGGCAATGCGCTCGCCTGCGTCTTTCCAATCGCCGTCATCGTTCCAGTCAATCCAAGCCTGCAAACGACCGCCTATGCCGCTGACATCAACGTCGATAGTGGCAGGCTGCCCGAAATAGAGCGGCGGAATAATAACCCCATCATCTGCATCCCCAGACGCGTTAATAGAGTTATAGCCAGATGTTTCTGCCGTATTGCTCGCCCCCATGCGAATGCCGGAGACAATCGGATGTACGGCATTACCGTAAAGCGTACCGGTCAGCGGCGCGTCGGAATGGTCTTCTGGCCCCGGAGGCGCAGGCACGATCCAGCTCATATCAGAAATTCCCGATACTTGCCCATTTGGGTTGACCTGTGAATCGTCGCCCGAGAAATAAACAAACCTCAGCGCGGTCACTTGAACCGTAGAGAAATCCAGATCGATGTTTGCACTTGCGTCAGTGCTGCCCGCATTGGTGCTAACGCCTTCCCAGCCCACAGCGTAAGTCTCGTCATCAAGGCCCACTTTATTGCCCGCAAGACTCCAAAGCGCAGTGTTTAAAGAGACATTTTTAAATCCGGTTCCATCGTCATAATAGACTTCAACCACATCATGCCAACTGCCGCTGCCATTATCGATATCGAGGACTGAGAAAGCGAGATCGTCAACAGCCTTGTTAAAGATCAAATCGAGAGTGAAGAAGTCATCTTGGTCACGCTCGTCATTGTCAAAACCAACTTCAAGGTTACCAAATGTATTACCGCGAGTAGATCCTCCGTAAGATACAAAGTCATTGCCGCTGTACGGGATGATCGTGCCGCCATCCGTGGTTAGAAACCAGTCCACAGTTAGCGTAGAATTCCCCGTTGAGTATTGCGTCGTCACAGGAATAGCGTCGCCATCGGTATAGCCAAAGTTTTCCCAGACCACAGATCCGTTGGTTTGCGCTAATGCGGCCTGTCCCCACGCAAAAAGCGTGGCCATAGCCAAGGCTACACCCGCAATTTTCCCACAATACTTCATCGGTCCGCCACGCAGTTCAGAGGCAAACTTAGGACAAAGAGGTTAATTTTATGAAGAACAACAGGGTTAGCAAAGCGTCAACTTACTAAGATTACACCGCTTGTTTTTCGCAAAACTTATCGAAGGTTTCGAAGAATTCTGCGCGATAATCATCCGTCTCAAGTAGGGTCTCATGCAAGGCCCCGACGATCAGTTTAAAATCGCATTGAGCGCGGGATGCGAAGTCTTTGACCACGGGGGTTACAACAATCGGATCCATTGAAGTTGCGACAATCAAAGTGGGCGTTTTTAGCTTTTTAGCATTACGAAGAACATAGCGCATGGAACGGGTAGCTGCGCGAATCCAGCCATAGGTTGGCCCTGCCACGCGCAGACGTGGCGCATTGTCAAAATAGGCTCTCCAGCGCATATAACGCGCCTTATCGGAGGTGAGTTTATTGCCTTTAAAAGGTATAGGCACACCTTCTTTTTGCGGCTGAAAGGGCAATCGACGATGACTAAAACCAAATAAAGCCATGATAGACACCACTTCTGGCATGGGAGGCGTCTCTAGGCCGTAGACCTGAAGCATAGGCGCATTAAACACGGCGCAATCGGGATCAAGGTGACCGCTAATCACCCCCTGCAGTCCGATAGCCCCCCCCATAGAATGCCCGACTAAGACATGCGGGCGCGGCAAGTCATCAGCGAGAGTTTTGACCACAAAATCAATATCGCTCACATAATCATCAAAGCTGCGCACCCAGGATTTAAGCGGATCCGATAAAAGCCGGTCAGAGAGACCTTGGCCGCGATGATCCATGATCATAACAACAAAGCCTCGCGCGCGAAAATCCTCAGCCGTTTCAAAATATTTCTCGATAAACTCTGTTCGCCCCGGAATAAGCAGAACGGTGCCGCGCGGATCAGACTTTAGGCTTTCAAACACGCAGACTCTTAAGCGGACTTTTCCGTGTTGCACGTAAAGAAAACGGGCCGCATCCGGAAAGGGCAGCCCGTCTATAGCAATGGCCTCTCCCTCAGTGACAAGGGGGCCATAAGAGTTAATTGGGGCCGACATAGTTGCTTCGCCCCCTGTTCAAACTACATGTTTGAGAAGAGCGACTGAAGGCCCATAGCGACAGACATGTCGCCTTCGACTTTCAATTTGCCGGACATGAACGCCATCATTGGATCAAGATTACCGGACGCCAAAGCAATAAAGTCGTCTTTAGACACTTTGATGGTGCAATCCGCGTCAAGGTCTTCTGTGGTGACTGTATCGCCGCCGCCATGGACTTGGCCGTCATCCCCAAAATCAAATTTAACGGACTTATCAAGGCCGCCTGCTTTGGTTACAGCGTCTTGCATTTTTGCTGCAATTTCTTCATTTGTCATGGGGATCTCCTGTGTTGACAATTTCAGTATTTATATGGGGCCTAGTCTTAGAAAGGCAAACCTAAATATTTCGTGGGTTTTAGAAAGATTTAGTTCGGTTTTTTAAAGAGCAGCGTCATGCGGTCAGACTCGCCAATGGCTTCATATTTTGCCTTGTCATAATCACCAGCGTCTGCGCCTTCTTTTGGCCCGCGTAAACGCGGCGGCAATGTCCAAACCCCATAAGGGTGATCGGCCGTGTCTTTGGGGTTGGCGTTAACCTCGCTACTGCCGACAAATTCAAAACCTGCCTCTTTTGCGATCTGCTTTACGTAGGCCTCTTGCACATAACCTGATGGGGCGCGGGGGTCTTGCTCGCGCGTGGCGGGCAAGCGATGCTGCACAACGCCAAGCATGCCGCCCGGCTTTAGCGCGCCGTAAAACTGCTCATAAGTGGACTCAATCACGCCGCCGCCCATCCAGCTATGGGTGTTACGGAAGGTAAGAACGCGATCAGCAGAACCTTGCGGTAAGCCTGCCTCACTGCCTATGATATAAACCTGAGCGTCAGGATAATTTGATTTAAACTGTGCATTAGCAGCAATGCGGCGCTCGGATGTCTCTGCGTAGCCAGTCGCCATATAGGTGCCTCCGCCACTGGCGAGGTAAGACGTCAAAATATCTGCGTAATAGCCACCGCCCGGAGATATCTCCAGCACTGTCATAGACGGCTCAACCTGGAAGAACGCCAGAGTTTCGCCGGGATGGCGCGCGCCATCACGATCGGCCTTTTCGCCTCGCGCTGGATTGCTAATCGCGGCTGTCATGGGGTCAGCTTGAACCGCCTCAACGGCCTTTTTTGCGTCCCCAGGATTTCCTGCTCCAACCTCACATGCCGTTAAAAGAGTAAGCGCTAAAACAGGCGCAGCGAGAATACAAAAGCGACGAGACATGGGCGGTTCCTTGCAGGTTAACTATATTAAGAGATGCTCTTAGGGCGTTTTGAACTCATGTGCAAAAAAATTCGCAAGGGTCTTGAATGCCCAAATCCATTTCCCACCTTTATTTACGCAAAGACGCCAACACGGGTCTTTGAGCAGGGACTTGCCACTTTGGAAGGCCCAAACTCGCCTAATCCGGCCGGGCTTTGGTTGGCCGGAACATTAACATTGCTAAACTTAGGATGATAAAATGAGACAATATGATTTTTCCCCGCTAACCCGCAGCTTTATCGGCTTTGACCGCATGGCCAACCTCATCGAAGCGGCCAGCCGCCAAGACGCGGGCACGGGCTACCCGCCTTATAATATTGAGCAGGTCAGTGAAGATGCCTACCGCATTGAACTGGCGGTTGCCGGTTTTGCTGAAGCCGACTTAAATCTTGAGACCCACAAGAATGTGTTGACGGTAACAGGGAGCAGGGACGAGAGCGACGAAAGCCGCACATTCGTCCATCGCGGCATAGCCGGACGCGGATTTGAGCGCCGTTTTCAGCTCGCCGATCATGTCCGCGTAACAGGCGCAGACTTGCAAAATGGGCTCTTAGTGATTGAGCTTAGCCGCGAAATCCCTGAGGCTCTCAAACCGCGAACCATTGCGATTGGCGCGAGCGCCGTCGCGAATGACAAAACTTTAACGCAGCGGAAACCTTCCAATAAGGGAAAGGCTGCTTAAGTACATAACAACAGCGTTGATCACGCCCTCCCCCCGGGCCAACAGCCGCTGATTGATGGTCGCCTCGCCGATTTCCCTCCCCCCAGGCGAGGCGACCGCATTTACTCAAATCACTTAAACGCCTGACGCCACTGCTCTGGAGTTTTCGGCTTAAGGCCCTCGGCTAAATGATAAATCGCATTGATCTCAGACTGCAAAAGCTCAAAGCGCGAGCGGTCGAGCAAAGTTTTGCTCAGGTTTTTAACTTCAAACTGATCATGAGTTTCCATAACGATAAAGACACGGCCCTGCATAAAGGCAAGCTGTAGGTTCTTGCCCTCAAAGGCCGCCTCAAGTTCAATAAGCTGGGTCATGAAAGTTGGCGAGAGCAGTTCGCGCGCCGCCACTTGATCATCGGCGAACACGTTGAACTGATTATTAAAATTAGGACTGGCGAGACCTACAGGTTTTAGATCTACATTTGATTTAGGTTTGCCAAATTTCTTGCGCCTCGCAATTACCGTCCCTTCAATTGCAATTTCTGCATCAATGCCCAAAAGCATGCCTCTAAAAACAGTGTGCTTGCTATTCTTGCTTTGGGTCTCAAGGTGAACTTCTGTTAGCTCAAATTTTCGGTTCATCACCTTACCGCTGATAGAATCAGAAAAAGCTTTAAGGCTGTAATGTTTGAAAAACCCAAAGCCTTTCAAGACTGAGAACATTTGAGGTTCATAGCCATTTTCAGAATATGTCCAGCCCATAGCCCCTTCGAGTAACCCTCGAACAAAAACATGCTTAGAGCGTTTTCCAACGCCCGATATAGATTGAGTCCAGATCAAAGACACGATTGCGGCAAGGCCTGCAAAGCCAAAGAAGGCTATATTGCCACCATATTTGCGTCCCATAAATGTAACCCCGAAGGCCCCGAGAACGCCAACAGCCACCATCAACATCCGTGCGCGGTTTACTTTCGCGCGCCTTTCACGTTCGAGCGTCAGCAAGACGGGCAACACCTCTTGGTCGTAATGGCGCTCTAAATTGGGCAAGTCTGGGTGCAAAGGCAGGGTCATAGTAAAGTCTATGTTACTGGGTTTTTGTAAACGTCTTGATAATAGGCCAATTTCCTCGTAACTCCGCAATTGTAATTACGGAGAACGAAATGCGGATATTGCATGTCATGGCAGGCGCAGCCGAAGGCGGCGCGGAAAACATTATGCTAGAGTCAGTTTTGGCTCTGCAAGAACGCCCTGACGTGGAGCAATTTGTTGTAACCCGCGATAATAACGCCTTTCGCTTAGAGCAGTTTACCGCCGCAGGTATTGGAACGGCCACCGCCCCATTTGATCGCTGGCTTCGCTTTCGCACGACGTCGGTTTTAAAAAAGGCCGTAGCCGAGTTTAAGCCTGACGTGATTGAATATTGGATGGGACGCGCCGGACAGTTTGCGCTGGCGAGCCACCGCGATGTGTCTATTGGCTGGTATGGCGGATATTACAAGCTTGAGCGGTTTAAGAACTGCAAGTGGCATGTGGGTCTCTCAATTGATCTTTGCCGCCATATCCGCGAGCAAGGCGTCGCCGATGAGCATGTGGGCCTGATCCACACAATGGCCGATTTTAACAATGCTAAGCCCGTTGACCGCGCGAGCCTTGATACGCCCAAAGACGCCCCTGTGGCCTTGGCATTGGCTCGCCTGCATTGGAAAAAAGGTCTCGACACCTTGCTCGACGCAACCGTCAAAGTTCCGGGTATGTATGTCTGGATTGCTGGTGACGGCCCAATTGAAGATGAGTTAAAAGCGCATTGCGAGCGCAATGGCCTTAATGACCGCGTTCGTTTCTTGGGCTGGCGCAATGATCGCGGCGCTTTGCTCGCGGCCTGTGATGTTGTTGCCTTCCCTAGCCGTTATGAGCCTTTTGGCACAGTTACCGTCGATAGCTGGGCCGCGCGGCGTCCAATTGTGGCCGCAGACGCCGTTGGCCCTGCCGCTTATGTTATGGACGGTGAAAACGGGCTATTAATCCCCAAGGACGATGTGGACGCGTTGGCGACAGCGCTAAATCGCATTATCCATGAAGATGGCCTAGCCGAGACGCTGGTTGCGGGCGGAGACGCCACCTATGAAGCGACATTCACCAAAGCCGCGTTTCAGCGCGACAGCGTTGAGTTTTATACTAAAATTATGGCAGGCTGATTTTGCCTAACCGCCCAGCTGAGCTTTGACGAGCTTACCCGCTTTGCCCATATCCATACGGCCAGCATAGGCAGACTTTAGTTGGCCCATAATCTTGCCCATATCTTTTAGGCAAGTCGCGCCGCAGCTCTCAACCGCTTTGGCCACAGCCGCTTCCATCTCTTCATCGGATAAAGGTGTAGGCATATAGCGCCGGATCACTTCGATCTCAGAGCGTTCTTGGTCGGCAAGCTCAGGACGGGCATTTTCGTCATAGACTTTCGCGCTTTCTTCGCGCTGCTTTACCATTTTGGCCAGCAGAGACATGATCTCACTATCTTCGATACCGTTGCAACGATCTTCGGAGCGCGCGGCAATATCGCGGTCTTTAATCGCCGCAGAGACCAGCCGCAGGGTGGACAAGCTTAGCTTATCTTTGGCTTTCATGGCAGTTTTCGTGCCTTCGGAAATTTCATCGCGTAGTGCCATAGTCTGGCTCCTAATTTTGGCGCGCAAAGCCAAAATGGCCGCGCTGCTCAGTGCATAACGCTCCCCTATAAGGACTCGCGCAGGCCCCGTCAAAGCCGTTTTGTGATGTAATTACCATCCATCGCGCGCGTAATTTGGGGCTGTACTCGCAGAAATATGCACAAGTTTTATAATTGCAAGCCCGCCCGCACTTGACCCCTATAAAGCGCGGGGTTAGGTACAGCCCTGCATTGCGCGCGCGAGATTCCTTCGCGCCCTGCGGAGATAATGACATGGCAAAAACACCGTCCCCTTATGAGGCCCAAACAGGCGCGCCAACGGGCGTTTTAGTTCTGGCTGATGGCTCGACGTTTTACGGACGCGGCTACGGCCAAACCGGAGATGCTGTGGGCGAGGTCTGCTTTAACACGGCCATGACAGGCTATCAGGAAATCCTAACCGACCCCTCCTATGCTAGCCAGATTGTCTGCTTCACAGTCCCC
>JAVCKV010433072.1:0-12370 GCA_032274145.1 Herpochondria borealis | reverse complement strand
TCAGTTGCGGTGATGAACCGATAAAGGTCGGGGCCTCTGAGTGGTGAGGCGTTGACACAGGTGTTGGAGCAGGTGTTGGTGCAGGTGTTAGTGCAGATGTTGGTGCAGGAGTTGGGTCAGGAGTTGGGTCTGGAGTTGGGTCTGGAGTTGGGTCTGGAGTTGGGTCTGGAGTTGGCCTAGGTGTCGGGTCGGGAGTTGGCCTAGGTGCTGGCGCGGGGATGGGGTTAAGTGTCGGTGCAGGTACATGTGCAGGAACTGTTGCTAGCCCTGTAACTTTCAGCGACCTGACGATGTAGGTCTCTCCTCCTTCGTCAGAGGTTGCAGACTCGATACGGATCTGCAACATGCTGTGTATACCGCCCGGGTCTACTCCACCGATATTTGCAGAGATGTCGATGTCCACTCTCCCCGTCTCGAGGTAAACATCCACCCAATCTCTATAAACACCGTCCACTCCGAACCGATAAGAAATCTCGAGATAGTCATCAGTCTCAGTGTCTCCGTCGCTCAGCAGATGGGCTGACAGAAGCAAAGTGGCGTATCCGATCGTATCAATCGGAGACGATATCCAACGACAGTGCCTCCCGCTGCATCGGTATTCTCTGGCGGCAAGTCGATAGTCCGTTTCAAAAGCATACGGAAGTAAGAAAGATGTAGCACTCTGCACCACAAGGCTCTCTGGTGGTGGTTCCGAAACAGCTTCCCTTCTACAAAGATCAAACCAGTCACCTGGTTTCAACGTCAAATACGGTGAATCATCTGGGTTGCAATCTGATTCGTTGTTGCAACTATAGACGGCGACGAGAGACGTTCTTGGATGGTCGCCAACGACTTGGAAGTAGTTTCCTTGAACCACAATGGCGGTTTTCTCCGAGATTCCAATTCCTAGGAGAGTCGGATCCTCTTCGCGCAGCACCTCATACAGGTCTTCCCAGCGGTCCCGCCCATCCACGTGCACATCCAAAGCCACGCCAGGCAAAAATCCGAATCCAAATTGATGCCACTGCCGGTCTGCAATGAGAGTTCCCGACCCATCCGCATCGCCTCGAGGCATAAAGAATCCCTGCGAGGTGGCTCCAGCGGATGTTCCAGCCACAATTCCTCCTCGTTCCAAAAGATCCCACATCTGCTCATGCGTTCTGGTATATTTGAACGTATCCACAAGGCGCCACTGACGACCACCGCGCATAAAAACAACATCAGCAGTCTCGAGAGGCTTCGCAAAAGCTGCCGAATCCGCTTCCTCTGCATCTTCAACTCCTGTGTAGTCTGGATCAACCGCCTCCGGATGCAGGATTGTGAACCCATCCTCTGGATCGAATCCTATGCCTTTCGTAGTCCATAGCGCAAGGTAGTCGTCTCGTTCGTCGTCTTGTACTTCTGCCCCACCAGCAGCAATCAAGACCAATTCTGCCTCTTGGGGTGTGATTCCTCCTGGAAGATTCTGCACAATAGCCTGAGAAGTCGCTCTGTCCGGTCTTCGATCAAACTCTCCCCCATCAAGAATCAATGTTCCTGGTGTCTGCATGCCACACCATGGGCTTGTTGTTGTTTTCGCCATTGTGGATCTCTGCCGCGAGGAGGCAACACGTAACAAGGGTTGTTGTGAGAATGATAGGGTGCCGATGGTGTCACTGTTGGTGGTTCCTGCCGTAGTGGTAGTAGTAGTGGCGCCAGCAATAACAAAGCATGTTGGCAGCAGACAAAGCATCATCCGCCTATTCCACCAACGTAACCTACGTCGAGCGGCGATCGAGATGAAGTAGTGTTCTCGTTCGTCCACTGGCTTTTTGAGAGTCAGCGATTGACAATCAACAAGCCTGGTGGTGGACGAGAGAAGTATTGGGCGACGTTTCATTATTGCCGTCAAACAGCTATGGATAAGGTAGAGCAGCGTCTTCTGAGCTTCTCTCCCTCTCCGCTTATCGTTTGCAGATTATCTTGACGGGACAAGGGCGAATTTGTGAACGACTCGAGGCGGGATCTTATGTTTAGATGATGTCTGCGGCTGCAGTATTCTCATTAGACTAGCCACAAATCATGTTCCTTGTGACACACATGAAGCTTTGAGTACCACTGTCGAATACAACGAGTGTCAATCCCGAGAGCACTCTAATCAAATTTTTCGAGGGAACTGAGCCAGGATCCATTGAGTGTCCGGTAGGTCCCAAATACATTTTTGTCGGCGTATCATCTAACGACTTGTTAACGCTACTTTATTGATGAACAGCTTCATCAATAGATAGAAACATTCAGTTTAAATCCTAGTTTGTTGCGTTCAATTTGTTATACAACCATCCCTGTGGGCTATGTGTTCCACTTGATTGATCAACATTCAGGAAGCCACTCGTTACCGGTTGCTGCGTCATGACCGAAGCATCCTTAAGACCTACCGCCACTAGATAGATGATACAACTCGACCACCTTTTTAAAAATAATGATTCGTGATCCGTACTTTCGTGTCGCTCTGAGTGAGCGGACAACATATATGAAGGCGAGCTCTCGCATTCGTAATAGCAGACTTGCAAAGTGTCTGAGCTTGGTTTGGCTTTCGGTGCAGCGATGATATTTCATGCGATTAAAAACAATGAATCCATCACGACTACCAGGGGCATCGCAGTGACGAAACCATTGCTTCTTGGTCTCAATACAAGGACTTGTCGTTATCGTAGGTTGCCTCAATATTGGAATGTTTTTGAATCAACGAGGCTGCCTTGGCATGGTCTCCTAAGCCAAAGCCGTACGAAAAACCATAGACTTTGGCGCTGTTGGTGGATGGAGTGTAGTCGATACGCCCACCTCCTGTTACCGTGACGGAAAAACCGCCCATGGCGTCAAGCCAGTCTATCAAATCTCGAGCGACGTCTGCATGATAGGGACCACGACATTCAGTGGGAGAGGCACTCTTGACAAACCAGAGCTCATCAGCATCCTCGGAGACTGCCTTGATAAGAACGTACTTGTTAGCTCCAGGTGAAAGTGAGACACGAGGCGGCAGCATGTCAGACCGTGAACTCAAGCTGTCACTTGATTTCTCGTCTGTACGAGTGGTTGCAGCAGGCGAGGCCTTTGCAAGATCCTCCATGGACGTTGTTTTGTCATCTCGTCCTTCGTCACGATACTGCTCGAGCAAGGGCGTCCACCAGCTCTCATCCAATGCATACTCATTCCATCGATTCGAGGGCAGTAGATCTTGCTCACCACGCTTGGTTGTTACAATATCGGGATCTAGAAACTTCAAATAGGAACATTGCAACGCCAAACGCTCTGAGTGTGTGTAGTGTTCATTCGGTTTGGTTCCTGTTGTTGCCGAATCGCTAATAGAACCATCATCATCATTCACTCCTGTTACAGCACCTCCATATTGAGCATCGCCCACCAAGGGATATCCTTCCGCTGCAAACTGTCCCCGAATTTGATGTGTACGTCCTGTCAAGAGTTCCACCTCTAGTTCGACCACGCCCAAACAGTTGCTTGGCATGCTACTACGAGTACCAAAGAGTTGAGTGGCCAATTGTTCGGACGCTGCGCTTCCCACGAGAGGAACAGCTTCTCCAACGCGTTTCACGCGCAAAAGAGAGTCAGCCCAGGAAGAATTTCCTTGTGTTGACGAAAAGACTTTGGGCGCTCGAATCGATGGGACCAAGTAGTGTTGAAGAATATCGTAAGATAGGAGCTGGTTGTACCGAGCAGCAAAAGACGAATCGTCATCATCTACCATGAGGCAAACTAGACATTTGTATCCCTTTTGGATGGCTCCCTCCTGACGATATTGTTTCCCCTCATTGTTGTTATAATCCTTCAAAAGATTATCGGTCTTGGTTCTCAACAACTTGGCAAAGTATCCCGCAAACGCTTTGGATCGAGCAACTACAAAGAGTCCTGATGTATTCTGGTCCAACCTCTGTGGCGTCGACACATAGGGCTCACTCTCGTTGTTCAAGGAATGTCGTATTTGCTCAGCTACATTTTCCAAGACATTGTCCACAGTGGGGTGGACTGGAACATTTTGTGGTTTGTCAATCACCCAAAAGCCATCGCCTTGTGCCACCACGACTCCAGCAGCAGCAGTTTCATTCCTCCTCTTCCAGGACGTCCAGTTATACTCGTAGACTCTTGGAAATCGTCTTGGAGTATGATGAATGCGCAAGTAGTCCTCCTCTTGCAATACCTGTGTCGCATGGTCCAACGACAGTCGTTGCGGTTTCTGACCATTCTGAGGATCATGGTCGTGCGGCAGGAACCAAACAGCGCCTAGTTGAAGCAAGTGACGAGGCGATAATGGTACTTTGTTGGTGGGGAATCGATCTGAATCCACCCACTCTCGATTTAAATTGGCAGAAATCGCCTCTTGTACCGTCGCGGCTTCTGCTTCCGCAATCACGTGGGTCACAAACTCGGAGGATGAATGCGTCTTGAAGGATGCCACAAAGAGACGACTATTACTGCACCGCCGAGCAGCCCTACTGCTCGAGGTAGTAGTCCATGCTCGATTCGTCGTCTGAAGTATGAAAGGAAGGACCATTAGAACCAACAACAACGGCAAGCGGGCTGTCGTCGCCATGGTGGAAAAGTGATGGTCTTCCTTCATCCGGAATCATGTAGCCGTTATACAAACGTTATCACACAAAAGATCTGTCCATCCACCCGTATTTTGGATCCTGCCGCGTGGCCCACCCAATAAGATGATGTCTCGTGGCAATCCCAAGATCATGATGTTGGATCCTTGTCTCGACGCTGTTGAAACCAAAGTCTCTCCACATTCTCAGTGTAATTTCACGAGCTCATTATTATAACAAGAACGGCAACAACAACAACAACAAGCATGAAGCTATCTACAATCCTTTTGCTGCTGCCTGCGGTTACTACAGTAGTATTTGCTGGTCAACCCATTAGCAACCTTAGTGTTACTTTGCGTGGCAAGAAATTTGACGTCGAAGAAGCCACGTCGGTACAAGATGTGTTGGGACAAATCAAGGATGCGGCTGGAGTTGATGGACGTCTCCTATTTGGAGGACGTCAACTGGCTGCAACGGATGATTTGGAAGCCATGGGTGTCAAGGAAGGAGACTCGTTGCAAATGGTACCAGCCAGCACGTCCAAGAAAGCAAAGAGCAAGAGCAGCAGCAGTAGTGCCGTCAAGCCTGCGGCAGCAGACGCTGCTGCAGGAGGAGGTATGCCAGGTATGCCTGACATGTCTGAATTACTAAAGGGCCTGGGTGGAGATGGTGGAGGTGGCATGCCTGACATGTCGGAGCTCCTCAAGGGCGCCGGTGGTGCTGGTGGTGGCATGCCTGATATGAGTGAATCCATGGACATGATGGCCAATATGATGAACTCTCCCATGTTTCAAGAATACATGTCGGATCCTGAAAAATTGGAAGCTTCGAGACAAATGATTCTATCCAATCCTTTGATGAAACAAATGATGGCCAACATGCCAGGTATGGCGGAAATTCTAGAAGACAAGGATGCATGGCGTGAAGCCATGACAGCTGCTGCCACCATGTACAAGGAAATGGATCCTGAAGTACTAAAACAAGCCATGATGGGCAACATGCCACCAGGAGCTGGAGGGGGTATGCCTGATATGAGTGGTATGTTCGGAGGAGAAGCGTCTGCTCTGGATGAGCTGTCCGAGGGAGAGGATTGAGAGTGGAGAGTGCTGAAGTGCTGAAGTGCAGTAGTGTAGTGATCAAGAGGAGCTATGATTATAGAACATGACAGGCAATGGTACGTTTAGCCTCTTATAAGAAAAATAGTAGCGACGAGCTTCAACATAACACTTAGACACAAGACTATTTACAACTAAGCGTCTACAATCTTAAAACGGTGATAGTAGATCTCCTCATGCGTGCAATCTACTGATTGCTCGGGTCCTCCCTTTCAAGCAGTGTTAACAGATTCTTTGTCTAGGTCGCATTATGAGAACGATTGGCGCTTAGGGTTTTTGATTTTTGGGTTTTAGAGGTTAGAGGTTAGATTGGGAAGGAATTAATTTTAACGAATAATTAAGTTCGGAGGAAAAAAATAATTAATCTTTATATGTTGTTAGTTGTGATTATAATAATTAATATACAGAAACTTAAATTTATGACTTTATTTTTTGGTTGAACCTCTTTTATTTTAATTATGGCTTATGGTAAATGAAAGCAATTTAAATTTAATTTTACACTGTAAATGTTAATTAAAGATTAGACTTTAATTCCTCTGAAGGCAGCAAATCTCTCGAAAGCCATTAGTTTGAAGAATTTAAAAATGAGATCCAAACTGTTTCTTTCAATGGAGGCCGGAACTCTGGTGGTAACCCACTTCTTAGTCTTCCATAATCCCCAAAGTTTAGAACTTGTTTCTTCAGTAACAAAGATTGAATCACCAACTGTGAAAGTAGACTAAATATCGCAAATCATGAAATCAACCTTGTTGGCACTCGGTCTGTAATTAGTGATGACATTAACCCACTTGGCAGTTCCACTTCCTTGATCGAAAGCAACACTAATTTCAGTAACTCCCTATTCATCACTCCACAAAGATGTTTCCATCTAGGCGATAAATTTTCTTCTATCCTTGGATGGGATTTTGAGAAGACCAGCAAGATAAGTAGAATATCCGACAATCTCGTTAGCATTAACTCCAGCGACATAAGAAATTTTGGAAGATGATGAGTATCTGGTAATTCCATTCTTGTAAAGTTGAGCAAGATTCTTGTCTTTAGTCTTGTTAGCATTTAGTTCTTGTTGGATTGACCCCTTCTATTGAAGAGACTTCTTGATGTTGTCATCAATTGCGTTTCCACAGGTAACCATAGAGGCAACTACTAAAAGTAATGTGATTTGTTTAATCATTTTTGTTTATTATTTAGTGAAAGCTCTACTTTTAAACTATGATCTGAACTAATAAAATTTTATTTTTAAGAAAGAAAATTAAATTTTGAGTCTCAAAGTTAAATTTTAAATCTAGGATATCAATAACATTAAAAAATATAAGCATAATTTTAATAAAACGATGAAGAGACACACAGATAATTCCGATAAAGAATCTCCAGAAATGCTTGCAACAGCAGAATCAGTTTCAGAAGTCACAGAGATGACTCCAGAGGCTACTGTTTCAGTTGAAGCATGTGAATAGAAAGTCATAGAAAATATTGCTGAAGATGTCGGCAGTATTCATTCAAACAATGAGGTTTTGAATGAAAATATTGTGGAAGATACACTTTCAATCGATTTTGAGGAACCGAGCCAAGTTCAAGAAGCTCCTTCTGATGTCGAAGGTGTTTAGGAATCAGGTCCTGATCAAGAAACACCATCTAATGTCAATGATGTAATTGATGTTGAGGAATTAAGTCCTGATGTCAAAATTGTTGAAGATCTAAATATTAATACGGATCAAGAAACTCTGGCTGTTATCAATGGACTTGAAGAACCAAGTCCAGTTGATGAAGCTCTTTCTGAGGTTAATAATGCTGAGGAGCCAAGTCCAGTTCAAGAAACTACATTAGAAATTAATAATGTTGAGGCGCCAAGTCCAGTTCAAGAAATACCATCAAAAGTTAATAATACAGAGGAATCAAGTAAAGAAATTCCAGTTGAAGTCAAAGTTATCTCGGGTTTAATTCCAGTTAATTTCAAAGATATCTCGGATTTAATTCCAGTTATCAAAGATGTTGAAGAACCAAGTCTTATTCAAGAAACAAAGTCAAACGTCAATAATGATGTTGAACAACAAGCTGAACAACAAGCTGAACAACCAGCTGAACAACCAGCTGAACAACCAGCTGAACAACCAGCTGAACAACCAGCTGAACAACCAGTACAAAAACCAGTACAACAACCAGCTGAACAACTAGCTGAACAACTAGCTGAACGACTAGCTGAACGACCAGCTGAACAACCAGCTGAACAACAAGCGGAACAACAAGCGGAACAACCAGTTGAAGAAACTCCATCGTCAGGAGTCAACGAAACTGAGAAACCAAGCCCTGATTTAGAAACTCCATCTGAATCTAACGATAACCAAACTAAAGAAACAGAAAAAGAAACCGCATCTGAAACCGAAGTCAAAAAAAGACCTTTGGTAGAAGAATTCTCACCAGACCAATATTCTGAAGACGAAGATGAAGAATCCCAAGAAGAATTAGACCAAGAAGCTCTCATGTCCAACAAGGCAGATGATTACAAAATCTTCGTTGGAGGGATTACTTCAAGAGTCCCAAAGAGTAAAATCATCATCATATTGAGTAAATTTGGTGAAATTGTCGATCTCCACTTTTCAAGCGAAAAGGGAGGAAAGGCTGGCTATTGTTTCGTCAGATTTGAAACAACAGAAGCCGTAGAAAGAGCATTAAACTGTGACAATATATGGATGAGAGATCGTTTGCTAAGTATCAGAAAGCCAAATCAGGCTCCAGCAGATAAGGACAAATAGACAAGAATCCAGGTTTACGGAATTCCAGCAGAATTAACTGTTCGTTAGAAGCTAGCTTTTAGAGAATATTTCTCTAGTTTAGGAAAGTTGCTTTTCTACTATGCTACCAAGATTGATTTGAAGAGGGTTAATAATAGTTATATTATTAATCATTACAGGCATGTGGATTATGAGACTACTAGGATCAATGTCCTTAATTTTTCTTATGTTGATGATTCAACCAACAAAATGTTCCTCAGCATGCGTAATGATGTCATTTCGCTTGAAAGTCCAAATCTTGAGAGAAAATTACCAAGAGTACCAATGAAGTTCTTCTTCACCAATTACATTACTCCTAAGAAAGCAGGTGAAAGACCAAAGAAGAAACTTAAAGAAAAAGAAGTTAGTCCAGAATCAAAGGAAGGTGTTGAAACTCCAGAATCAAAAGAAGGTGTTGAAACTCAAGAACCAATTAAATCACTTGAAAATCTCGACAAAGATACAGATGAGGATAAAGAAAATTAGACATAGTCTCTCAATAACTTAGAGAACCTAAGAAAAGGAAGTTTTAAGAAATCAGAAGTTAAACCAATTGCAAGTGGGTCTCAAGTTGAACTCGATTCTGAAATCAAACTTGATTCCGAAGAAAAAGATAAGTCAGATGCTTCCCCAGAAAAGCCTAAAGTTGCCGTCAAGTCAAAGTTGCGTATTTCAAATCAACCTTTCTAGTTACCATCTCCTGAACAAACTAAGAAAAAGATTATTCCATTCCCTCCACCATTAGCATTCCCATTGATACCATTTCCAAAATTGAAATTCAATCAACAACAGTTGTGGAACCAAAATCCAAATAACCCGAATCGTAAAACAGCAAATTTACGCATGGGCCTCGGAGGCAATATTTTGTACAATATGAAGAAAGATAAAGATTGGTCTGTCCCAAGAATCAAAGATGTTCCTTTCTTGGTACTCGATCCAGAAGGTACAATGTGGAACCCTAAAGGTGGGGAACCGACCAATGAGCAATTCAAGCAAATGTTGGTTACAGATTACATCTAGTACAAGACAGTTGAAGCATTGAACAAAAATTCTGACGATGCCGTCAAGAACTTTGTGCAACTCCATTATTACTAGAATTACAAATGTATTGCTGATAAGATGTCCAGGAGATTCCAGAGGAAAGAAATCAAGTAGAAAAATATTGATTTCGAACATCGTAAGTTCTGGTGGATTAAGAGAGATGAATATTTGAGATAGCTTAAGAAGAACCCAACTCGTCTTCCGATTCCAAGATGGGTGTACAATATTGAGAAGATTAAGAATAATATGGCTGATCCAACATATTTCATGAGATTGGAGAATTTTCTTCCAAGAAATGTTGAAAAGGCAAAAGCTTTGCAAAAAATGGTGTTCAGAACAGACCCTGTTACAATTCTTGAGGAAAGTGATCCTTTGATAAATTTCAAAAATATTCTGACTGTTCAATTGAAATAGAGGCCAGACAACAAGGAAATCATTCAGAAAAAGTTGAACTTTATCGAGCAAGTCTACAAGAATTCAAAAATTGCAATCTATAAAAAAGTTGCTGAAGATCTCAAGAAAAAATCTATTGTTGATGAAAACATCAAAAATTTCCACAATATCTTCAATATTTAGAAGAAGAAAGATATTCCAGTTGTAAAATATGTTAATGAAGAAAGAAACTCATCAGAATCTGCAGCTGATTAGTATGTCAAAAATTTCTAGAACATTAGATTTGTTCAGAAAAATATCAGAGATACTAAACTCACAAATGTTAACTTCAAGAAACAGAATAATCCATCAAACATTTTTATCCACGATACTGAAATCAAGAAATCTGTCACTCCAGTAACTCCTAAAGAAAAGGAAAATAATTTCAGAACTACAAGGGCGTACAAGAAAAGTGAGAAACATACAGTTAACAGTGGAAAGAAAAAACATCCAAGGCAAAAAAGATTCGGCAAACTTGAAGAAATGAACATCATTGAACTTTCAGTCGCCATTCAATGTATGACAAATTCGATCTAGAAACATACCATTAAGGATAGAAGACCGAATAAGAAATAGAAGGCAAGAATGTTCAAACTCGCTGAAATGATGATCATTTATAATTCTCAGATTCAAGAAGCTGAAATGGTTAAATCAGAAGAACATGAGTATAAACAACGAATTGAATTCAAAGAATTCCCTAATACCAGACTTGATCATAGAGAATCTAATCTCAGATTCTCCTTCTGCAATCACACAGGTACAAGAGCTTCAAGATATCATATTAAAGATGATAAGATTGAAGTCACCAAGAATAAGTAATACCGGAATAGATCTTAAGTCTGATTTAACTTCAACTACACAAAATCAGATTAAAGAATTCAACATTCCGTAACTTCTATTCAGTACAAATCAGTACAAAAGTCAGTTAGTTCATTAAAAGCTCGTAAAGACACTTATGAATTAACTGCCATAAAGTTAATAACTAATATATTCTTAATAATCAAACATACCCTATAACCATGACAATCAATTTAAATCAACCCATCCTTAACTTATCAGACACAAAATTAAGTGACACAACTACAAAGAACAAGCATATGAAGTTTGCTCGAATTGGGATATTTACCTAACCCCAAACGAAAAAATTACTTAAAAATTTAGTTTAACCCTTAACTCAATACTTGATTAAAATAAAGCCGATTCAATTTGCATATCAAGTAAGCAAGTACACAAAAGAATGAAAATAAGAAAGAATAAAGATTAAGAATAAAGAAAGATAGATAAGCAAAAGAACGAATATTCTCAAAAATTCTGGTCAGTTTTGATCCTAGGATAATCAATAAGCGATTATTAACACATAGATGTCTTAAATAGATGGCAAATGTTATCAGTCTTCTAATCCCCGATCAATAATAATGTATTAGAAGATAAAATATCTCAGTCTCAGTGATGATGACTTTCGAGATTGACTTCCCAGACTAAATCTTCCACCCAGTGCTTCCCACACTGGTTTCGATTAATTATAGTCCATCCCCTGATGTTTACCCAAGATACACGACAATCAAAATATGAGAATATGTTCAAAGAAAATAAATAATTATACAATTGAAACTCAATAGAAAAAATGATTAGACAAGTGAGTTTCATCAATCAAAGAATATTACAGAATATGGATCATCTTTTAAACACAGTAATTAATAAATAATTTCAGCCGATGCGCTCATTCCAAGAATTAAAACGATTATTTCTTGGAAACCAATTTAGATTTACAATTTTACATAAAATATTATCAAATTCGATAAAATAAAGTAAAATCAGTACAAAAATATTTTCTCTCAGGCATAAGATCACTTAAAAATATCTTTAATAATGATAAACTTTTAGACTGCACTCAGATTCAGATAGTTACACATAAGAAAGTTCTATGGACCACCCCTAAATCAGAATTCTTCAATTGTTGCCTCATAAATTATGGAGACAATATTCCCTTAATCACTCGAAAGCAATAAAGATGAGAAGAAACTTCTGATTGACACATATCTCTTACAGTACACATGTACCCCATAGAAGTTCTTATCAACTCGATTCTAGACACCAGGCTAGTGAAAAGTTTGTTTCCTTAGGAAACAACAGATCTTACCATAAAATTCATAATGCTAAAAAATATGCAAATCAAATAACTTAATAACTTTAAGTTTATATTTAAACATAAGAACTTTCATACACATAGGTTCTAAGATAAGGAAATTTAAACACATATGACACTCTTAATTAATAAGGTTGTGATTCTTTCACCGCTACTTGTGCATCTGGGAATTCAAAAAGATGTATATCTGAAGGTGAGGATGATCAATTGATTTTATGTCATGGTTAATGCGAACATTTATACTATACTTTTTGCTCAATTTTAATATTGTTGATCTCAGGAGAGGTTTCATTTCGGGGTTTGGGGTTT
>JAVCKV010432961.1:0-12370 GCA_032274145.1 Herpochondria borealis | reverse complement strand
TGGCGTCATATTCTTCCTGAGTAGTACTAGATTTGTTGCTGGTGTCTTCTTCATGAGTAGGCTTGTTGGTGGTGGTACCGTCACCACCTCGAAGAAGCTTGCGGTTGTGACAGTGGCGGCAAACCGTGTGATGGTTGTACACGAAGCCAGTGCTACTGTCGTGGGCTCTCCAGTATCCCTTGACATTGACGTTGCCCGGAGAAAACCCAAAGCTGTACCCCATTTCACTTGCGATCACCTCCTCGAAATGGTCATGCATTCTAGCCTTGAATCTACGAGGACTGTCGCAAAGATCCATGTCGGCGTAGCTCATTCCATCTTTAAATCGGAGGCGATACCAGAACGAAATTTCCACGTTGTCAATGCCTGGAAAGGTGGAACTGGCGTTTGCAGTGGAACCTGAAATAAGGAAAAGAATCATGGAAAGGAGAAAGACAGGCATATTCATCATGTTGAGGTGGATGGATGGTTTGATAAGCAGAACTGGTTGTCTCGAAGATGAATCGATCGATTTTGTGAGAGGTAGACATCCTTTTCTTCTTTAGCTCCGTCGCACGTCTCTACCAACAGAGAGTTTCTATGATGCTTGCGAGACAATTAGCGTGACTGACCTCACAAAAATAGTTTATGGATTCCATTTGTGCATGTGAATAGGTGTGCTGGATACAGAGGGGCCAGACTACTGCTTCCTAGGCCAACCCATGTGCTGATGGGCAGAAGTCGTCATACATGTACGCGACAAGAAGATGATACGAGTAGTCTACACATACCACAGAAAATTCTCTCACGTGTCGGATTTAAAAATGTAGCAACTGAGTCGTGGTCGAAAAATCTTGATCGTAACTTCCTGTTTGTCATGGCCATACTAACTAAACGACCCATGGTATACGTTGATCACAACGCATATCATGCACGACACGACCTCGATAGTTACGCGACATATGGGCCTGATATGAGGAGAGGGAGTCCCTTGCTGCGAGTCTACCATATAAATACTGTCAAAAAGTAGCAATAGAGAGTCGTGGTTGAAAAATCTTGATCGAAAGTTCCTAATAACCATAAGACACACGGCTAATCACAAGGTACATATACCATACACGACACGACTTCGATAGTTACGCGACACATGGGCATGACTATGTGGGCAGAAGATGTCGGCTTCATAAAAACGTAGCAACAGAGTCGTGGTTGAAAGAATCTTGATCGTAGCTTCCTGTTTGTTGTGATCATACTAACTAAAAGATCCATGTGCTACTATGCGCTGCTCACAAGGCATACCGTGCACGACACGACCTCGATAGTTACGCGACATATGGGCCTACCTGATGATTGAAAATTATTCCTACTTTCGGAGTAGTTGTCAACAAGTGTCGGGTCTGGTATAATGGTCTTTCGATGCAATATCTATATACTCTCAACCTCCAGCTTGGACGTGTTTCCACGCTTGAACTCGAGTGAAACGACTGGAGACGTGTGATTGTATTTGCAGACGTGCGAACAACTTGACAGCCCTCTACTAAAGCTCATCTCTACAGGAGGACTCCCCCGCGCGGCGATAAGAATGATGCACCGAAAAGCCCAGTGGAGCTAGTGGAGCTAGTGGAGCTAGTGGAAGAAAGCGCAATAACTTGCATTTACAGACATCAGAAAGTCATCAATCAAAATTCTATGTTCTCCATGTTTATTTGCTCATCAACTACGAGTGGTCGGGCAGTCAGTGCTGGAAGCAAACGATACAAGTCGGCAAGGCAAGACTGGGCCCTTGATATTCCTACTCAAAAGCTCTGTGTTTGCGCTGCAAGTGACTGGCATCTAGTCGTTGCAATGAAAAATCTGTCTGGGGTCAAAGTGGGCGACTTGGTCGATGATGTATGTCATATGTCGTCGTACTTAGCAAGAGGAGGCTACTGGCTGCTGGAGAGATAGTGTTGGCTCTAGCACGCGCCTGGGAATCTAAACTCCGTGAATACGATCCTAGAGCCCAGCTGTTTTCGTCTGGTGTGAGAGCTGAAGTGTCTTCTCCCTACTCTATGCATAGAGATCATACGCAGATGTTCTTTAGGAAGGATGCGATCTGGTTGATGTAAGACTTCACATCGTTGTACATGGTAACTCGTGATTGAGTCACATCGTGACTGACGTGGCTGTCACAAACGGGAACAAAGAGAATTTGAAATTGACGCCAACAAAATCGAAAATGTGTCATGTGAGTGTGTCATGATCCTTCTGACATGGCGCAGAAATAGGAAACGATTGCGTCTGTGGAGACAGAAGAGAGAGGGATCACTCCATGCTCATCATCGTTCACAATCCCGCTACGTAGTCTACCATGGAGCTCACCAAGAGAAAACTGTTTGCGCTATGCTCAGCCATACTGCTTTGCTCACAGTCGACTTTCGCACTGAAAACAACACAGTCGGCGATACCACCACCCAAGTTGTCTACAGCTACGACTGATGTCAAGACCAAACACATTGCGACACTGACAATGCCAACCGATGATTCTGTGGAAGAGATGAGCTCATTAGCACCTCTTCGAGCGACACTCTTTCTCCTAGTAGCAGGGTCTTCCTTTGTCGCTTTTCGACCAGCTCCTGCCCTGATTGAACGACTTGGAACAGCTGGTGCCACCAAGACATTATCAGCAATCTCAGCAACAGCAGCCTTGATTGAGATTTCTGGATCACCAATCATTGGGTCCCTGATGGATTCTATCGGACGAAAGCCTGTGCTTGTGTGTGCAGCCATGCCTCTGCTTGTCGCCAACGTGCTTGTATCACTGGCACCGTCGGTCGTGTCGCTGTGTCTGTCTAAAATGGCGGGAATGATCTCAGTGGCTCTCATAATCTTGGCCTCGCAGGCCATTATGAGCGATACTAGAACGGGAGAACAGTTGAGTGCAGCCTTTGGTGTCAATGCCTTCCTCACGTCACTGGGCTTTCTGTGCGGAGCCTTGTTGACCTCACGGTTATCCCTGTCTCTAAAAGCTTCCTACGCAATCTCAAGTGTAGCGATAGCAGGGGCAGTCGCGTCAGCATCATTCATGACAGAGACTCTGCCACCAAACACAGCAACGAATCAACAACACAGTCAGGAAAAGTCGTCAATATTATCTCGGTTACTGTCAGCGACAAGAATACTTGGTCGCAAGAATTTACGACTCTTTGTCGTTCTGCTAATGATCACTTCGCTACCACAACACATGGGAGATGTCTTTCAGATCTACTCCAAATCAGAATGGGACATTGATGCCCAGAACTTTGCATCCTTCATATCCATGTTTGCCATCATTGGCATTAGTGGGAACATCGTGGGGAGCGCCCTTGTGAAACGAATCGGTATTCCTCGCCTGACGGCACTGGCATGTCTATCATCCATAATGACTCCCATTGGTGCGACTCTGTTTCAATTCCGAGGAGCAACCATTGGAGCTGTGATTGGCTTCCTTGGTTCGGCGCAAAGTTTGGGCATTAATGCTGCCTTTGTATCGGAAGGACAAAGATCAGGAATTCCGCAAGGTCAGCTCGCTGGAGAACGGTCTTCCATGATGGCGCTTCTCAAGATTGTGGGCCCAATCATGTACAGCGCGCTGTACGTGCAAGGGAGGGATCGATTTGGCATTGCAAGTCTGCCCTTTATTTTCAACATTTTGCTGGGAAGCCTTGGTTTCATTTTGAGTGTGCTGTACCTTCACTAGTAAGAAAAGTTTGTTATAGAAACTTACCAACCCTCTTCTATGAATGCCAGCCAACAATACCGAGGCTAGGAAATATAGTAGTGAGGTTGCACCTGGTAGGTCTGGCTGGGTTTATGATCAAGCCAGTAAGAATAGTTTTAACACGTTACTTTCCTGCCGAACTGCTTGTTTGTATGGCGGAAAGCTAAGATACAGGTGGGTCCACCCTCCCATCGCTGTCTCAAGTCTATGATACAAAACATGAATCTGCGGAGAGACGATGCTACTGGAGCATGCCCACTCTTGCTGCGAAATTCGCTCATCTTATCAGGGGAGTGTTTCCCTTGCCTGGACGCTTCAAGTTATTTCATTTTCCCAGGCGGGACTGAAACGATCAAGAACAATGCATAATTACTTCTATATACAACATTTGGTTACATGCGGTCAAGCTGCAACCATCAAACTGGGCTGGAGTATCACTTTTTCCGCGGCAACGTTCGCGATGACATTATTGGTTCTCCATCACCACCAGAGCTATTACCACCGTGGTCGTCAGATTCACCACCTTCTTGATCTCCATTGTTGCTTCCTTGATCCGAGCTTCCGCTGGCGCTGTTGCTGCCATGGTCAGAGCTTCCTTGATCTCCACTGCTCCCACGGTCGGAGCCACTGCCTTGATATCCTTCATTGCTGCCACCTCCTTGATCACTACTGCCTTGATCGGAACCACGCGGGCTATTGCTGCCACGGGGAGCATCGCCATTGCTGCTGCCACTGTCCGAGCCACCTGGACGTGCATCGCCATTGTTGCTGCCGCTATCATCTGAGCCACCTCCTGGACGCGCATCGCCATTGTTGCTGCCACTGTCTGAGCCACCCTGATCGGAACCGCCTCCATTGCTGCCCCGATCGGAACCGCTGCGACTGCAACTGGCTTGATCGGACGATCCAGCTTGATCCGATGTGGAGGACGACCCACCGTACATTCCCATCATGTTGTTGGAGGACGAACCCTGATCTGAATTGCTGGTGTAAAAGCTCGACAGCCGTCCTTGATCTTGGCTAGAAGTATTGTACAGTGGCCTTCGAAAGAATTTGCTGTTGGAATCGGACCCACTGCCAGTTCCATTGCCGGTAGTAGTATCAGATGTATCGCCACCTCGACTGTCCGAACTGTTTTGTAGCGTAGTGTCACTGGTTGCATTGTCGCTTGACGTCACTACCGACGTTTCAGCCCTCGGTGCTTGATTGTTCTTATTCTTGAGGGGCAGCGGAGGCAGCGCTTTGGAGTTGGTAAAGACGGGGTGAGATTTGCAGTGGGAATGCGCCCCGTCCTTGTGGATGGGTCGCGTCATCATGGAGCACAGATTCGGATAGCCCCGTAGAAACATCTGTAAGACAGGAGTGTTGAGTGAGTCAGTCTTGTTGTGTGCAATCAAACGAATGATAAAGTGCACGTATAACTTACCTCGTGATAATACGAATTGCGATCTGGTCCTGATGGCATTCGTCGAAAGCCCCAGCCATTCACCTGTTGATGTTGTGAAGTAGCAAAAGTGAGTAAGTAGCTCAGCCCAGGTGCGATTGACCGTATAGATTCATGCTTCCGCTTATGATGGATGTCGTCAACACACGCGATTGGCGGACCCACCGAACATTCTGCGGAGCGCAAGACTCCCTTGCAGGACAAGAACGCCATTGACACACAACAACACGACACGACACGACACGACTTTTATACGTACCTGTCTCATGAAGGATGCAAACTTAGAGTGTCGGAAAAAGCGAGGAATCACTTCCTCTTCAAACTTTTTCTGGTCCGTCACCTTCCACGAACGTCCATGGGGCAACCAGCAAACGTAGTCCTCGTACAGTTCGTCGGACAGAATCTTGTGCAACTTTTCCACAAAGGAAAGATTCTTGTTGCTATCCACAGTGCATGGCATAAACCCAAGGGGATTGAGAGCGTAATCACGATAATTAGCAACTCGGGGTTGCTTCTGTTTGACTGTTGTGTCTTGTTCGACGATAGCTTGCTGTTGTTGTTGCTGCTGTGCCAGAGCTTGATTTCTCAGATGTTGTTGTTGTTGTTGTTGTTGATTGGTAAGAGCAGATTGATGAACAGCAGTAGGATGATTCATGGAAATTAATGGAGTAGGTTGCATCAACGTCGCTTGAGAATTCGCATTCGTATTCATGAGGGACCGTGGCATTTGAAACTGTACATGTTGTGGTGGATGTTGTTGTATTCCTTGACCGGAAGCTGCAGTTGGATGAGCGTTCATACTCACCATCCATTGCTGTCCTGTTATAGCCCCACCTGCCATTGGATACGACATGACGGGGTATGACATCGCGTAGGATGGTGGTGCTGTTGATGGAGGCAGCGCAATCATTTGTGGATAGGCAACAGCCTGATGCTGATTCGTCGTCGTCATGGAGGGAACGAGTACTGTGGGATGTGTCTGTGCTTGCTGGTGTTGAGGTACAGGAGGTGCGGGTACGTCTCTACTCGCCATGTCATTGCAGCCATCTTGTGGGGTAGCTCTCATGGTTGATGATTCAAGTGTCAGGTCCTCTCCTCTTTCATAAAAAGTGGGGGCTCAACGAGCTGTGGTGTGGTTTCGTTTCTATTTTCTTGAGGAGCCATTTTGGCCAATTTTGTAGTGGGGTTTCTATGGCCTTCTCAGAAACTAAAAATATCGCATACCTGCAGTACAGAAACTTAGAAGACGGATCGAGTCTTAGATGAGAAACAACTAGACAGATTTCATATCTTAATGGTTGTCCACGAAATTTATTTATATACATAGTAGTACCTACATACACACAGGGCAATAAATCATTGAAAATAGAAAGTTTCTCGAAACTCAGCAGATCAATCAAGAACGTTGAAGTAAGTGCATGTACAGTATGTCTTCTTGGTTGAAGCAGACACAATTGGCGCGCGGAGTCACGCTTTCCTGTAGCACATGTACGAGCTACTTTCAACTTATAAAAGCCCGTTCAGTCACACCTCCGTCATGATTGGCCTATCCATTCAATTCAAGGATGATTGCCAATCGGTTCTCTCAGAACGTGCAAACACAAGGAGGGCTGAAAGAATATCTCGTGCTATGACGATGACTTGCATACAGCACAAAAAATCAGAGTTGCTCAACAGCCTGCCAAAGAGAGGTGCTCAACAAAGTTACAACAAAAGGTGCTCCCACATGATTGATTCGGTTGTTGCGTGACCGGTCTGCTCAATCTATTCTCTGAAAAATCTCATTGGCTAGGTACACTGCAATCATACATTATCATCACGAGCATTGTGTAATACACAGGAGAGTTTCTCGGTAGCCACTCTTTCGTTTCCAGCAACCATATTCTGGCACTTGTTCTTCCCTCCATCTGCATCTGCTGAACCCAAACCTAAGTCTTTAGAAATACTGCTTCACTATGTAATGATCTCAAACTTGTCAGAGAATGCTTGGAAAAGGGTACAGACCCCAATGTGCAATGCCCCAAGCCACATCATCGTGTGGTATGGATTGCCAAACCACTACAGCCAGATGGGTGGAATCTACCCAAGGTAAAGATGTGTACATGTTCTCTGTCCATTTGGCAACTCTGAATGCGAAGCCTTGCGTAATTCTGAGGGTGGTACCACTTCTGGGGTATGTGGCAGAACCTAACAGTCATGTTGGGCTAAATTTTAAGTTTGCTTTGTAAGAAGCAAACAGGTAGACTACTACAAATTGGCTGCTCTTTTACCTGAATACAAAGATACACAAAATTTACATGTTTGGTTCTGACTCAGCTCCATGAATGGAGATTTATGCCTGTGAAAGGAGAGAGAGGTATTCTGCAGGATGCCTATTCTGTGCCCTCTTGCTACAAATTTCACTCATTGTATCGTGACAATGTGAGCTCATGACAATGCATGGGCTCCTCTTTTCCAAACAATTCAGCAATGCATGATTCATTTGTCCAGATGGGAAGGTGCTTCACACACAGATTGCAACATTCTATCAGTGACAAGTGACTACTTTGTTGCAGCATTTGAGGGACCATAGAAGAATACCTACTTGGATGGGAGATGGGAGATAAAGAACTCATCTAGTGTGATGGACGCAATCTTGGAGTTCATCTATGTAGGGACAGGTGCTGCAAAATGTGATCACAGCTCTCTTTGAGGTGTCAACAGAATACCAAATCATGGAGAATTGACCATTCTGAATTGTGTCCATAGTGGCAGTGCTTTTGAAATTTTGAAAGCTCTACTGAGGCATGGTGCAGAACCCAACAGTGGCATCACCAATGTGAAAGTTCTTTTTTTAAATTACTACTGGGCTGCTCTTCCACCTGGGTGCAAAGATAAGCAAGATTTTTTTCGTGTATTACTGTCTCGCTTTTGTGACAATATTGTTGTAATGTGTGCAAAAGAGCATGAAGTCTGCTGCAGGATGCCTATCAGGTGTCACCTTGATACTACGAAGTTTACACGTTGCACCACAATGATGTGCTTGCTATGTGATGAATGAGCTCCTCTTGTCTGAACAATTTAGCAATGTATGTTTCATGTGCCCAGATGGGACTGTTCTTCATGCACATTGCAGCATTCTCTCAGTGAAAAGTGAGTACTTGGTGGGAGCAGAAATCTTCCTGTGCACCGACAACGCGACGGTGGAGGCTGCGTTCTGGAAAGGGAAACAGTTTGTCGCCTCACTTGTTTGAACTGATCCTGAGACTCAAGGGATTAACAGCCCGAAGAGGCCTGATTTTGCATGTCCTGCATGTGAGTGGGAAAGGCATGATCTGACAGGGCACCAACGGGTGCTCCAGGGTGGATTTTTCTGCAGAAGTCATGTCAGGGGAGCAAATGGCCAAGTTTCTCCCTTTGCATGATCCCAATGTTGAGGAAAGAAATCCGGGGACCGGCCGGTGGTTCTTCGAGCTCTTGAGAGACTCCTGTCCGGAAGCGGTCTGGCTAAACGAACTGGGCTGGTTCACTCGTGGGCATGGAGATGGAGCCTACCTGTGGGCACCTCCTCCAGCCAGGGCGGAGGTGGTGGTGAAACAGCTGGGAAAGGCTCATCACAAGGGGCCACATGTTATGCATTTCGTGGTGGCACCTCAAATGCTAGCTGGAAGGTGGTGGAAGACGCTCAGCAGAGAGACTGACTTTTACCTTCAAATCAAACAGGGACATAGTAGTTTGTGGCCGTTTCATCAGCATGAACCTTTGCTCATCTTTGTTGCTCTGCCTTTTGTCCCACACAGGCCGTGGGTTGGTCGGAGGGAGGGCATCTCTTGAACTGAGTTGGACCAACTGGTCAGCACCTTGTGCGAACCCGACGTGTGGGAAGAGGGTACAGAATGGATTTGGTCTCTTTTGTCCCAACTTCTGCGCGACGCGTGAAGGTTTTGCGCCCTCTCGGAAGGCATGGTGTGATGGGTGTTTTGTGAAACACGAGGCGGATGATTTCCGAGTGACAGTGGTTCTCAACAGTGAAGGGAAAGTTGTCGTGCGAAATGGAGAGGAGGACAGGTTTCAAAAGGGAAGGCAAGGCGACCAGTTGATGGTTCATTTCCAGTGTGGTTTGTGTCATTTCAGGAATTTACACTGGAGAGACACTATTGGAGGAAACCTGCAGGATGATAGGAATCTTTGTTGTATCCGACGGGCCACCCTGGACTCCTTCTGGAGCCGGGCGTTGTCCACTGTGAGAGGAAATCTCAACCGAGCCTTCTTGGAGATGATATGTATAGGCAAAGAGTTTCGGTTCACGGCAGAACAGACATTACCATGGGTGGGATCTTATGAACTCAAGGATGCCATTGGAATGCGGCAGGCCATGATCATGTTGTCAGAGTCAAGGGCAAAAGGAAAAAATGCGGAGATGGTTCAGTACGACACGGCTCGTGCTGTGAGATCCACGTAGTACTCGAATGCCTACCGCGTGGGTCTGGGTGACTCCGGTTTAGCAGTGATGTCCAAAGAGCTGAAGAAGGCGCACGTCACCAGCTACCCCACAGATGGAATGTGGTTCGGTCGGTTCAGCGAAGGAATGAACGTGAGGATGGGTTGGCAGGTGAAGCAGGACTTAGTAGGAATCACGCTAGACATGATGCTAGTGGTTCAGAAGATTTTGGAAGAGAGGTGGGAAGCGGCAGAGACACTGGAAGAACACAAGGCGGTGGCGGAGGACGAGATGGTGTTTTATGGGACGTTTGTGTGGGGTCTGCATGGGGAGGATCTGTTCTTGATATCTGTGAGAGCTTGTTGTCAAGTGCTGGGTGCCACACAACAGCACAGGACTTCTCATCGGATGTTGGCCCTGGTGGGAGGTTGTCCGGAGTGAGAGCCTTTCTGCTTCCGGCAGTTCCTGTCACAAAATCAGGATTGGAACCAGGTCTGTGGTTGGAGAGAACGTTGTGGGCGCTGGGGATGTGCAGAATCCCAGCAGCATATTTTCATGTACGCAAGGACGGATGACTGGATGCCAAAGTTGACGGATTATGAGGAGAGGTTCATTGAGATTCTGGAGGCGGTTCAGGTGGCGAGGCCAGACCTGATCCCCGAGAATGTGGAGGTAGCCGAACTATTTGGCACCGCACGGTCGGGAAGGCGTGGCGCGACGACTCATACAAGAAACGAGGGCGTTTTTAAGGAGGATATAAGCATAAACCAGATGTGGACGAAGACAGTGTTGAACGTGGGCCAGTCCTATAGTCATGGGAGCATGATGGCCTATTATACAGAGATTTCTCAGGCTTTGAAGACTCTGTTGAGATTCTCTGCCAGCTTTTAAGTCAAGGAGGGGGTTGGACTAGTACGACAGGCGGACTTGCTCAGATGCGGATCTCAGTTGTGCTCGGATTTCATCAGTTGTCTTGTTTCCCAAGACTCGTGCATCCATGCCTGTGAGCTACTGATCACATGATGATGAAAACTGCCCACAGCTAGATCTTCGGTCTGTCTGGGTTCCGTCTAGACAGAACGGTTCTTAAGGTTATGGGTCCGTTGGATACGTACCCCCCTTGGTGTTGCGTGTGCTGTTGAACTTTCAGGAGATTGTTAGAGTTCGTGTTAAGTTAGTGAAAAATTGTTTATCCAAACCATGCCCTCATGTACCACCGTAAAAGGGGTATGGTATGAATCACGAATTTTCAGCCAGACCGGAGGCTGTCAGCCTACGGTCCGATGCATCAACCGATGTGTGGACTGAGCCGCAAGAGCCATCACGAGATTGGAATGAGAGTTTAAATTTGTGTTGCCGCCAAAATGATAACCCACACAAGTGAATCAAATATTTGTTGTGCCCTCTCTCACTGACAAGTGTTTGGAGAAGGCCTCCTACAACAATGGAAGAAGCTGCAACAGATGACTTTTTGAGATTCTGGCGACAGCTGAGACCATGGGTGGTACCTCAGCTGACCGAGATGGGGCTCCCAATGGTCCATCAAACGACGATACATTGAATGGTCCGTCAAATGGTCCTTCGAATGGTCCATTGAATGGTTCAACTGGCGCAACAAGGACAAAGATGTCAGCTTCCCAAATGGACCACATCCGTCGCGTACGGTCCATTGTAGTGAGTGGAGGTGACCTTTTCCGTCAAGACTGGAGGAGAATTCTTATCAAACCAATACTCTACAGGCACAAGGCTAAGATTTCTCATGAAGCATTCTGCATCAAACCCTCTGCTGCCTTTGTCCCTCATCTCATTATTCCTGGCTATCATCCCTATTGCACAAAATGCAAGAGGCCGGTACCAACAATAAAATTCAGATGGGTTGTCACTCCAATGATCATGTTTGGAATTGACGAGCAACCCTATCTGGATACTGTGCGGTACACTTGCCAGCATTGTGGTTGTAGCTTCCGTGGGACTGACCTAAAGAGCATGACACTTGATGAAACTGGACAGTGTCGTGCGACGTTTGGGGTATATCTACTGCCTCGATGTGCTGTCGATGAGGAACTCTACAACTATGTTGTGGCAGCTGCTGGTTTACCGATCCAAGCCATTGAATCTACGTTGAAGAAACTCACATACCAAAAGAATGTTTCCAAAATGCAGCAATACTATCAGATGGCTATTCAAGCCAGCGGGTCCGCCAGCACACAACAGCCCCTTGAAGCCCTCCTTCTTCAAGGTACGACCACCAATGGAACAGGACAAAGTCATTCAGATCTACGACGACTGAAATTGGACTTGCAACGCGCCAAGTCTCAGCTACAGACAAGGAAGAGAAAGGCGACTGAGCCACTTGACTTATGTGCACTTCATGGAATGGGGAAAGCAAAGAAAGCGAAGTTCAACAGGATAGGGATTCAAAGCTGTCAAGACCTGCTCGCAGCACACAACAATCACACGGCGTCTCCAGAGCTGTATGCAGAAATGCGCAAGATATATACTCGTGATCGAAATGCAGGTGGCATATTGGCTCGCTACAGCCAAAAGGTTGCGGATCTAGTTGAAAAGGGCAACCAAAGTGTGATAGATGCGCAAGCTCTTGTTGTGAATCTAAATGACCAGGTGCAGACTTTAAATGCAGATCTACAGACCAGTGGGAGCAGCAACGAGCCAGACGAAGTGTCCAACACACAGCAAAGTGCTGTTTCTACTGCCCCAAATATTGCCCCCTTTCCAAGCTTTGAGGACCGATCAGGCTACAATGGGAGGTTCTTTTCGTCACATAATA